>OY757014.1:38144852-38356143 GCA_963580285.1 Lucinisca nassula
AACAAACTATTTTCTCTATAAAGATGTCATAAGTGTTGAAAGCAATGTTGCGGTATATCTGATTAATGGCTCGTGAGGTTTGACCACTTTCAGGTCATGAAATAATGGTCGCCACACAAAATGGTCGCCACATAAATAGCCCGAACACTGCGTCATTTATGTTACTGTGACAGTCATGCTAATGATTACCCATGATACGTATGGGACGCTGCGTGAAAAAAAGTTACTCCCGTGCCATTACGTTATTACGTCCATATATTGAACGCCCTTGTAAACCCAACCTTATATAGAGAAAATGGAGTTAACAAGGGCGCATATTGATTTAAAATCAGAGAAAGTTTATCGTCAGAAACCATATTGTTAGCTCTAAATTAAAAATTTCCATTGATATCAATGAATACGTCAGAAGTCGAAGATTGAGGGATCTACTTCAGAAACTCGGGGACGTAAAGGTTAAATGTCAAAGCTGTATATAGCATTAGACCTTTCATAAATAAGACCGTATTTCTTGGAAACCATTAAACATTTGCGTAGGTATTGCGGTTTACCGAGCATAATTTAATAATGAATGTCACATTTGCCATAGGGCGTTCATTTGTTATAGGCAAACCTCTGGCTTAACCGCATGCGTAGGATAGTGTATGTCTGCTTATGCAGCAGTATATGACAACAGCAGCTGGTAAAATTATATTTGGGCCGCGGGATTCGAGGATGTACGCTCAGCGAAGAATCAGATCAGCCTGCGCAAACGTTACGATAACACATCCGTGTGACATAGTGCATTTTTCCATACCTCAAAAAAGGTAATTTTTCTGATGAAAATGTGTGATATTTTTCTTATTTATACTCAGAACATAGGTTTTGGGTGCTCGTTAGAACCGAGGCGATTCTAACGAGTACCCACAACCTATGTCTTGGAAGAGAAATAAGGAAAATAATGTTTACTCACTTTCCTCTGTATAAAGTGGGGTTTAGGGGGGTCTTTATTTCACGGACTTGTTCACGTGATGTACGCGTAAACTGATCAGTCTTTGCTGTGCGCGATAAGGCTGATTCTGTCGGTGATGGTCGCTAGAATTGTCTAAAGGAGGCGGTTCTAACGAGTACCCACAATCTCTAAATTAGAGCTGAATCCAGTGCTTCAGCTGAAGTGCACGACCCGCCGGATGCTTTTAGCTTTATGAATGTTACCATATATGGGTATGGCGGCCATTTTGGTCATGGGACCTGGACCTAAAACTGTTCCCCCAATAAATGCGCCTTATCGTAAGGAGCAAAAATATATCTTATACTTTAGTACTGTATTCTGAATCGTTTGCAAGATAAAATGCATTCTTACTTTTCCAATACAAAAGCATATGTGTCAAAGTTTGACCTAGGCACAAAGAATGTCAAGGTCAACCCAAGGTCACCATTTTAGCACTTTATGATGGGCCTACGTCCCAGATGCTATTTATCAAGTTTCGTGGAAATCTGCCCAGTGGTTCTGGAGAAGACTATTTTTGAAGGGGTTTTACCATATATGGCTTGGCGGCCATTTTGGTCATGTGACCTGGACCCCATGAACAAATTTTGGTTTTACCCATCCCATAGAGGCTCCATATGAAATTTGACTTCAATCGGCCCAACGGATTCCGAGGAGAAGCAGTTCAAAAATTTTCACATTTTTCGCCTCGGCGAGGCTATACTAAATGGAATGCAATATTTGGCAAGTTCATTGGTTAGATCTCATTGATATCTATCAGTATGCCAAAAATTATTTAAATATTCCAAGCGGTTAAGTCACTATCACCAATTTTCACAAACGGTTTACGGACGGACAGACTGACAGAATGACACGGTGATTTTAGGGCACTCTTAGAAAATCAACCGACTTCAGTCGGTCGCTTTTTCTGCGAGTCGTACAATAAAAAGAATAGTGTATACCCCTGTAAACGCCAGGTGTCTCTAAAGTTTGGTTAACAGAGATGTTTTCGCTTGCGACTTTCTGAACACCGGGGTTCTGTAATCACAAAAACATTCCGATATATTTTTGACCTCCTTACACCCCACTTTTATACAGTAATACTGGGGTTAACAAGGGTGTACATTATTTTTAGCTCACCTGAGCACGAAGTGCTCAAGGTGAGCTTTTGAGATCAGTCTTTGTCCGTCGTCCGTGCGTGCGTGCGTGCGTCCGTCGTCAACTTTTGCTTTAAACAACTTCTCCTCCAAAACTGCTGGACAGATTTTGATCTAATTTCACAGGAATGCTCCTTGGGTGATCCTCTACCAAAATTGCTCAAAGTGTTCCGCTCGGGTGAACAAGATGGCTGCCAGAGCTAAAAATAGAAAATTCTTTAAACGACTTCTCCTGCTTAACCAGTGGATGGATTTTGAAATTGTGTCACAAGAATGTTCCTTGGATGACCCTCTACCAAAATTGCTCAAACCGTTCAGCTCGGGTGAACAAAATGGCCGCCAGAGCTAAACATAGAAAAACCTTTTAACAACTTCTTCTCCTTAACCAGTGGATGGATTTCGAAATTACTTGACAGGAAAGTTCCTTGGGTGACCCTCTACCAGAATTGCTCAAACCGTTCCGCTCGGGTGAACAAAATGGCCGATAGAGATAAAAATAGAAAAAGCTTTAAACGACTTTTTCTCCTTAACCAGTGGATGGATTTTGAAATTATTTCACTGGAATGTTCCTTGGGGGATCCTCTACCAAAATTGCTCAAACAGTTCCGCTCGGGTGAACAAAATGGCCACCAGAGCTAAAAATAGAAAAACCATTAAACATCTTCTACTCCTTAAACAGTGGATGGATTTTGAAATTACTTCACAGGAATGTTCCTTCGGTGACCCTCTACCAAAATTGCCCAAACCATTCCGCTCGGCTGAACAAAATGGCCGCCAGAGCTAAAAATAGAAAAAGCTTTAAACGACTTTTTCTCCTTAACCAGTGGATGGATTTTGAAATTATTTCACTGGAATGTTCCTTGGGGGATCCTCTACCAAAATTGCTCAAACAGTTCCGCTCGGGTGAACAAAATGGCCACCAGAGCAAAAAAATAGAAAAACCATTAAACATCTTCTACTCCTTAAACAGTGGATGGATTTTGAAATTTCACAGGAATGTTCCTTTGGCAAACCTCTACAAAAATTGCTCATGCTGTTCCCCTCGGGTGAACAAAATGGCCACCAGAGCTAAAAATAGAAAAACCTTTAAACGACTTCTTCTCCATAACCAGTGGATGGATTTTGAAATTATTTCACAGGAATGTTTGTTTGGTGACCCTCTACCAAAATTGCTCATACTGTTCCGCTTGGGTAAACAAAATGGCCGCCAGAGCTTAAAATAGAAAAACCTTTAAACGACTTCTTCTCCTTTACCAGCGGATGGATTTTGAAATCACTTAACAGGATATTCCTTGGGTGGCCCTCCACCAAAATTGCTCAAACCGCCAGAGCTAAAAATAGAATAACCTTTAAACGCACTTTTCTCCTTAACCAGCGGATGGATTTTGAAATTATTTCACCAGAATGTTCCTTGGGTGACCCTCTACCAAATTTGCTCAAACCGTTCCAACAAACAGGTCAACAAAATGGCCACCAGAGCTAAAAATAGAAAACCTTTAAATTACTTCTCCTTAACAAGTGGATGGATTTTGAAATTATTTCACAGGAATGTTCGTTCGGTGACCCTCTACCACAATTGCTCAAACGGTTCTGCTCGGTTGAATAAAATGGCCACCAGAGCTAAAAATAGAAAAAAACTTTAAACAACTTCTTCTCCTTTACCCATGGATGGATTTTGAAATAACTTCACAGGAATGTTCCTTGGGTGACCCTCTACACAAAGTGCTCAAACCATTCTGCTCTGGTGAACAAGATGGCTGCCAGAGCTAAAAATAGAAAAACCTTTAAACGACTTCTCCCCTTAACCAGTGGATGGATTTTGAAATTACTTGACAGGATTGTTCCTTGGGTGACCCTCCACCAAAATTGCTCAAACTATGCCGCTCTGGTGAACAAAACCTTGAAACAACTTCTTCTCCTTAACCAGTGGATTGATTATGAAATTATTTGACAGGAATGAGGTTTGAGGTTTTTAGCTGTGGTGGCCATCATGTTCAGTTAAGCAAAATATTTTTAGCAATATTGTTAGAGGGTCACTCATAGAACATTCCTATAAAATTGCTTCCTTTTAGAGACAGATGTCTTTTGAAAGTTTTGGCCCCCACCCACCTTGGCTGCAAGGTGCTTCTACAGGAATATTGGTAAACCACTTTGAAGGTTTTAGCCTGTCTAGGCAAAGTGGTGCAAGTGGAACCATCAATACATTTAAACCCCATTGGTTTCATTGGGCAGCAGGGCTTGAGATGTCATTTCATCAAAAATGGCTTCTACTTCTCAAAATGACTTCCACTCCTAAACAGGCAGACTGATTTTGAATTAATTTCACAGAAATGGTCTTTGGGTCCAACCAAAATTGCTCAAACCCTCCACTCCACCATATATTACCCACAATTCCGTTTGTACAATAGGATCAGGTGAGCGATCCAGGGCCATCATGGCCCTCTTGTTTCATATTTCTGCTCGAAAACATAGATTGTGGGTACTCGTTAGAACCGCCGCGCCGAAGTGGTTCTAACGAGTACCCACAATCTGTGTTTTGAACAGGAATATGAAAAATATCAGAATTTTTATCCGAAATTTTTCATTTTTGTTCGTAAAAATTTCAATATATTTTAATAGGCCTGTTTTCATAACGTTTTGCAGAATGTAGATACCACCGAACCAACATTACGATAACACACCCGTGCGATAAAGTGCATTTTCACATCTCCAAAATGGCTACTTTTCTGATGAAAATCCGTGATATTTTTCTTATAAATACTGCAAACATAGATAAAGGGTGCTCGTTAGTACCCACAACCTATGTTTTGGGAAAAAATGAGAAAAATAATGTATACCCCCGTAAACCCTAGTTTTCTCTTTATGAAGTGGGGTATAGGGGGTCTTTATTTCACGGACTTGTTCACGTGATGACATTAACAAGATGGTGAATATTTTGTGGATAGTGACAGCACTCGTCCGCGGCCTCTTATCTGGACCGCAACAGTTTTTCAATGCCTCGTTTTGAGTTTCCCGTATAATGTGGGTTAAATACGTACGTATTTACTTATTACGTGACGAAAACAACCTTTTTACTTTTTAACAAGACGAGATTTAACTGTCATTGTCATTTAATAAATTGTCCATCAAGCATTTTAAACTATACAATGAATAGTCCCGTCCTTTAACCCATTTAGTACCAGAAACCCCTAAACGGGTACCCTGGCAAACAGTGCAGGCCCAGATCAGACGCCGCAGAACGCGGCGTCTGATCAGGGCCTCCACTGTTTGCTAAAAGTTTAGCCATTTTCCTAATAAATTTTGAAGAAAACACAACCTGACACCCCTAAATTTTAAAATGGACTCCTACTATATATAAGGAGGAAGAATCCATTTGGTACAAAAAGGGTTAAACAGATGTTACTCGTATTCGGATTTTTTTAAGCTGTCAGAAGGCAAAGTTCTGTCCATACTGATAACCTTTGCTATCCAGTGGCCTGTTTGTCGCAGTTATGCACCGCTGGGTGAAACAATCAAAGCGCTGACAGTACTGGATGGGTCGATTGTTACAAGAGAAGCCTGAACAGGTACTTAGATACCACAATACAGTATTTCGTTTAACCCTTTAATTCTTGTTCAGTTTAAGCCAACGGGTTGTTTAGTGTACCTGCCAACTGTCCAGTCCTGTTTTTCTGCCAACCCTCTTTAAACATCGCTCTGACGCCACAGCGACTAAACTGGTACTGCTATAAATAGCCGTTTTCTGGAGTTCGTAGAAAAAATAAGTGAAGGCAATGATCAGGAATCGATACAATTACCTCAAAAATTTCTATCTAAGACACCAGATGGAAAGAAACGCAAACCATTACGAAAACACGCCTATCTAAATATATTGAAAATGTTACCTCCAAAAAATGAATATTTTCTGATGAAAAATTGCGATATTTTTCTTATTTCTGCTCGAAACATAGGTTGTGGGTACTCGTTAGAACCGCCTCGCTGAGGCGGTTCTAACGAGTACCCACAACCTATGTATGAGAGCAGGAATAAGGAAAATAATGTATACCCCTGCAAACCCCAGTTTTACTATATAAATCATATATGCGTGTCTTCGTGATGAAAAAAAATCAGTATAATGCTTCACAAGCGGAAAGCCAAAGGACAGTTACTTTCCCACAAAATGGCCAAACGGTTATTCAAAATGATATATTAGCAATAAATACATGCAATGACGAACTGCAACAATAATAAACCACAACAGAAGAACTGCCTTGGAACGGTCGTTAAAACGTTTTTAGGCAAATAATTTGCCTCGTCAGTCCGCACGAAGGATTTCTAACTCATGAGTGCAACATCTACGAGAACGTATAAATCAAACGACAACGAAACAGTTGAACTCCGGTGGGCCCGACCAGAGACAGAGCATCAGGCACCAACCGTCATCACTTAAAAAAGTCATTAGCCGAGAGCCAACGTAGGATCCGAGGCCCGACCCTCCGGCGTGCAATGTAAGAGTGAATATTTACCGTGATTTGGTTAACTACCATCCATGTAACCAATCTTTTTATATCGAAGAATGGGTACTGAAATCAATTCAAGCATATATTTTTCTGAATTTATATACTAAGTCACCATAAAATTCAGGTTCCAATAGGCCTTGTTTCAGAAGACATTGTATTTTGAAACTAAATCGTTTTGTTAAGTTTATGATACCGATAACATTGATAGGGAAGTTTAGCAGTTAATAATTTATATTACGAGTACTGAAGTCAGTTACATGACTAGACACTCTGACAAACCGAATTGTGTTGCATAAACACTTCAGGATGCCGCACGAGGTAAATCACCATCCAGGAAAGGAAGAGTAATAATCTTAAACTAAATTCATTGCGTTTTTCATAGACTTTGCATGAAACAAAACCATCTAAAATAGATAAATGTAAATTCAAAAACTGGGCTTCGGTACCAGAAGAATTTGCTGTATTTAATTGAAGCTCATATGGCACCAATCTAATCTTGAAACATTTTAATTATGCCAGGAGCTTACACTTGTACCCTTGGCTTCGCTCATCGGGGCATGGAGAAATAGATTGGGCTGCATAATGCTCCCGCCGACCACACATGACCAATGGTAAATCGTTAAAAAGGTCTAAACCTGACCCGGCAAAGTGGTGCGAGTCGGACAGTCCATGCATATAAACACTGGCGGCACGGATTGAGATGTCATTTCATCTCAATGTCGGTTAAAAGTCATACAAAATTGGAAGCAACGTCTCCAACATGACCTTAATAGTGTTGACCGGGACGTTAAACCTCAAAACAAATACGTGTGTCCGGCTGAAAAAGTAAGACTACGATACAATATTAACCCTTATTCCGCTGAACAATGAATTTAGCCACACCCATTTCTGACTTTGAGGCGAGGATTGTGGCCACATAAAATCTATTTAAGCCCCCCCCCCCCCCCCCAACCCCCAAAACAGTGGAATTCGTTTCACTGACCGTTCCAAGGCGGTTCTTCTGTCGCGATTTATTAGCTCACCTGTCACGTAGTGACAAGGTGAGCTTTTGTGATCACTTTTCGTCCGTCGTCAGTGCGTGTGTGCGTAAACAATTTCTTCAAACGGCATCTCCTCCTAAACCATTGATCGGATTTTGGCCAAACTTCACAGGAATGATCCTTAGGTGGTCCCCTTTCAAATGTTGTTCAAATGGTTCCGGTCCGTTGCACATCTAGGTCAAAGGAACCAAAAATAGATTTGATTCACCGAAAACTTAAAAAATCTTCTTCTCTGAAACCACAAAGCCCAGGTCTTGGATATTTGGTATGAATATGTTTTATAAAAGGGTTATCCTTTGGAAGCAAGGAATACACCACAGAAGTGAAAAATATGGAGTGTACATGTTTTCTGGGCCAGACTAGCTAGTTTCGGCCAATTAGGCCTCATCAGTGACCCTCAGATATTTTCAAAATTCCACAATGGAATCAATGATCCCAAAGGACAAGAAAATATAATCTACACCACGATGTAGGACAGGGAGACGTTTTACCGCCGCCACACATTCCCACACACCAGCTGTAGTGAAGTTAAATATGTTCTATAAAAGGGATATTCTTTGGAAGCAAGGAATACACCACAGAAGTGAAAAATATGGAGTGTACATATTTTCTGGGCCAGACTAGCTAGTTTCGGCCAATTAGGCCTCAGCAGTGACCCTCAGATATTTTCAAAATTCCAAAATGGAATCAATGATCCCAAAGGACAAGAAAATATAATCTACACTATGATGTAGGGCAGGGAGACGTTTTACCGCCGCCACACATTCCCACACGCCAGCTGTAGTGAAGTTAAATATGTTCTATAAAATGGTTATTCTTTGGAAGCAAGGAATATACCACAGAAGTGAAAAATATGGGGTGTACATGTTTTCTGGGCCAGACTAGCTAGTTTCGGCCAATTAGGCCTCATCAGTGACCCTCAGATATTTTCAAAATTCCACAATGGAATCAATGATTCCAAAGGACAAGAAAATATAATCTACACTATCTTTCATCTAGTGGACCCCTACCAAGATTGTTCAAATTATAGTGCTGGGGCCATAAATGCCCCCGCCCCAAGACCCTTTGGTTTTACACAGGATTATATAGGAAACATCTTTAAACATCTTCTCTGAAACCGCAAGGCCTAGGTCTTTGATATTTGCTATGAAGCTTCATCTAGTGGACTCCTATCAAGATTTTTCAAATTATAGTACTGGGGCCAAAACTGCATCCCCCCGCCCCGGGGCCCTTTGGTTTTACATGGGTTTATGTAGGGAAAATCTTCGAAAAATCTTCTTCTCTGAAACCACAAGTCCTAGGTCTTTGCTATTGGGCCAAAAATGCCCCACCCCCCGGAGCCTTTGGTTTTACATGGGCTTATATAGGGAAAATCTTTAAAAATATTCTTCTCTGAAACCGCAAGGCCCAGGTCTTTGTTTTTTGGTATGAAGCATCACCTAGTGAACCCCTACCAAAATGCCCCCGCCCCGGGGCCTTTTGGTTTTACATAAACTTATATAGGGGAAATCTTTAAAAATCTTCTTCTCTGAAACCGCAAGGCCTAGGTCTTTGATATTTGCTATGAAGCTTCATCTATTGGACTCCTATCAAGATTGTTCAAATAATAGTACTGGGGCCAAAACTGCCCCCCCCCCCCCCCCCCCCCCCGTCCTCGGGGCCCTTTGGTTTTACATGGGCTTATGTAGGGAAAATCTTTAAAAATCTTCTTCTCTGAAACCACTAGGCCTAGGTCTTTGCTTTTTGGTATGAAGCTTCATCTAGTGGACCTTTACCAAGATTGTTCAAATTATAGTGCTTGAGCCAAAAATGCCCCCACCCCCGGACCCTTTGGTTTTACATGGGCTTATATAGAGAAAATCTTTAAAAATATTTTTCTCTGAAACCGCAAGGCCCAGGTCTTTGCTTTTTGGTATGAAGCATCACCTAGTGAACCCCTACCAAAAATGCCCCCGCCCCGGGAGCTTTTGGTTTAACATAAACTTATAAAGGGAAAATCTTTAAAAATCTTCTTCTCTGAAACCGCAAGGCCCAGATCTTTGATATTTGGTATGAAGCTTCATCTAGTGGACCTCTACCAAGATTGTTCAAATTATAGCCCTGGGGCCAAAAATGCCCCCCGGGGGCCCTTTGGTTTTACATAGACTTATATAGAGAAAATTTTGCAAAATCTTTTTCTCTGAAACTACCAGGCCAATTCTTTGATATTTGATATGGAGCTTCATCTAGTGGACCTCTTCAAAGATTGTTCAAATTATAGCCCTCGGGCCACAAATGCCCCCGCCCCGGGGCCCTTTGGTTTTACATAGACTTATATAGAGATAATCTTGGAAAATTCTTTTTCTGTGAAACAGCAAGGCCCAGGTCTTTGATATCCCCCTCCCCTCCAGGGCCCTTTGGTTTTACATAGACTTATATAGGGAAAATCTTGAAAAATCTTTTTCTCTGAAACTGCCAGGCCCATGTCTTTGATATTTGGTATGGAACTTCTAGTGGACCTCTACAAAGATTGTTCAAATTATAGCCCTCGGGCCACAAATGCCCCCGCCCCTGGGCCCTTTGGTTTTACATAGACTTATATAGAGGTAATCTTTGAAAATCTTTTTCTCTGAAATCAAAGGCCCAGGTCTTTGATATTTGGTGTGAAGCTTCATCTAGTGGACCTCTATCAAGATTGTTTAAATTATAGCCCTGAGGCAAAACAAAAAACCTAGCCCCGGGGCCGTTTGGTTTTACATAGGCTTATGTATGGAATATCTTTTAAAAAATCTTCTTCTCGGAAAATGCAAGGCCCAGGTCTTTGATATTTGGTGTTTAGCTTCATCTAGTGGACCTTGCCAAGATTGTTCAAGTTATAGCCTTTGTTGATATTTGGTATGAAGCTTCACCTGTTTTTGACCTCCCTCAACATTATGCACATTATAGCCATGGGTCAATATTGGCCCTTCCCGGGGCCCCCTCATTCTATGGATCAGGTGAGCGATCCAGGGTCATCATGGTCCTCATGTTTTTGTTATGGTTTGTCTTTGAGTGTGTGTATCGCTTACATCAGTTTGTTTTGGATAGCGAATTGGCCATTTTATGAGAAAGTAGCTGTCCTTTTGGCTTTCCGCTATTGATGTTTCCATTAGGGTCTAGTTGTTTCATGTTTGTGCTTCTTTCCCTTTGGTGTCTCTGATGGGAGCCGTGGGTTAGTTGTATCGATTTCTGATCATTGCCTTCACTTCTATTTTGAACCAGTCAGATAATTTGAGCCCCGCCAAGCGAATTTGGGTCTTCGAGCATTCCGTCATGACAAACTTTAACTGCGCATGCCCAGCCATTCAGAGGGGCCAGGGATATGGCTTTCTGTCTGAAGGTGGCTCTTGATTCACTGCTTGTATGAGCGAGCAGCGAAGGTTCTGGCGAGACTGCGCGGATGCGCAGGCTCGCCTGAACCTTCGCTGCTCGCATAGGCTCTAATTACCAAAATCGCTTGACGGGGCCCATTTGATATAATTTATTCCTACAAATTCATAAACTAAATGCTAAACGGCGTAGATCTTGATCAGATGGCTTCTTCAGATGGCCATCTGATCTGGATCTACACTGTCTGCAAAGGTAGGGGTTGTCGTGAACAGCACAATAAGGATTAACCCTTATCCCGCTGAACACGTGTAAAAAGTGTAGAAGAAGCCATCTGATAAGGCTTTACCCTGTTTGCCATTCAGTCTGCAAATTCGAATGAATACATAACATCAAGTTATTGGGAGTGGTTAAACTAATTTATTTAGCAGGTTAAAGGTTAATAAAATAATACTGAAAACACGACTTAATTTGGGCAAATGGTGTTATTTAATTGTATGTAATGTTGGTTGGTGCCTGATGCTTTTTCTCTGGTCGGGCCCATCGGAGTCTTAACTGATGTTTTTCTTTTGCTTCAGCATTTCAGTAGTTTCTTGCTGTCGAGTCCTCCCCGTTGTTTTATCTCTGTGGTTGTTTGATTTTTGTGTTCTCGGAGATGTTGCACTGATCAGTTAGGAGGCCTGCCTGCCGACTGAACGAATTATTTGTCTAAATCGCGTCGGGAGTGGCGAGGATTGCGGTCGCGTAAAATCGATTTAAGTCCCCATTGATATTCGTTCAAGGCGGTTCTTTTTCGCGGTTTATTTTTTTATGGCGTGTATCGCTTATATGTTTTTGTATTGAATAGCCAATTGGCCATTTTGTGGGAAAGTAACAGTCCTTTTGGCTTTCCGTTATTGATGTTTCCATTAGGGTCTAGTTATTGCATGTTTGTGTTTCTTTCCCTTTGGTTTCTCTGATGGGAGGTGTGGGCTAATTGTATTGATTCCTGATCATTGCCTTTACTTATATTTTGTTATTCCAGATAATGATGATGATGATTTCGTGTTTAACGACGCGTCAACCCTCTTTGTGGGTCATAAGCGTCAAACGGTTAATGGTTAACGGCAATTTGTTATTCCAGAATTATTAAATGAAAGTTCAAGGTAGGCTGTACTTTAACAACACCATCACGTAAACAGGTCGGTGAAACAAACACATCTGTAAACCCGGCTTAATATACACAGAGATATCTATGGTTCATATGGGTAGTTTTTTTTCTGCTTCAAGGTACTAATTAGAACCACCTCATTGAGGCAGTATTTAACTAGCACCCACAGTCTATGTTCTTGTAAGAAAAATATTACAAAATTTATCAGAAGTTCTAACACAGCGCGCCTATATAGGTCATGGAAAGTAACTGTGTTTTATTCTGCAACAAATCACAGCTCGGAAGAGCGTGACGAGTGACGTCATTCAAACTGCTAATTTATGACTAGCCGATTTTCTTGACGTTAGACGGTGTAATGTAATTTTCTCGCATCGAAAACGTTAGGAAAGGATATAACTGTACGTGTTTCAGTCGGTATTTTAGCGGAAAGTTCTCTCACATTGGCGAAAGGTTGTGAGATTTTGAAGGAAAGAACATCACTATCGCCGATTTTCAGCGTTAGAATCGAAATAGATCAGCTCTAATCTGTGATTTGTTGAGTAACAAATCACAGTTTGTCGGTCAGTTGTAAGTAGACAAATCACGTCCTCTATGCGCTCGTGATTTGATCTACTTTGCAACTGACCTCCAAACTGATATTTATTACTCAACAAATCACAGAGCTGATCTATTTCTTAAATAACCGTAGAATGCACTATGGCACGCGGTTGTGTCATCGTAAAGACACCAAGTCAAATTATATTAAAAAGGGCCTGTTTGTAATACTTAAAGACCACTTTCGAACAGTCCGAAATGTGGTCCTTGACCAGAGGACTGTGGGCAGAAAACATAAAGAAAGATTAAGTGCACCCTTCAAAATAAGCTTTTTAAAGCAGAATTAGTCTTAATTTTAGGTGGTTAAAATAACGGAATTTTATTGTACATATGTGAAATAACATTCAACGTCATCCTTTGTAAAAAAAAAAACAGTTTATTTTCGCAAATTTTACGTCTTGCAATGCCATTATGGAGTAAGTCCATGGGGCCATGGAAACGAAAAACAACAGAACATAACTACTACTACTCACAAAGTGTGGCTGGCTACGGTAGCTCAGTCGGACGCAGTCTGACTGGTGATAAGGAAGACTCGGGTTCGATACCTACGGGGGTCGGCAACATTCTTTCGTGGATATTCATTATGAAATCTTTTCTATGGTCATTCTCTCCATTCCGCTGATTCGGGAAGGGCAGGGGTCAGTTTTTGGCGACTGAATGTGCACTGTACTGGTTAACCGCTTACAGATAAGCCTGCTCAGGAAAAGCGTGGATAGGTACACTGACAGGCCCAAACATGGCCCAAACCAGTGTTGACTGGGCCGTTAAAATACAAATAAACAAAATTTGCAAAGTTTACTTCACACAGACAGGAACAGATTTATATATTCTGAACATCTTTCGGTACGCTGATAGCTCTAATAATACGTATATGTAAATGCTTGAAAGACAGAGAACGTTATTTTTCCTCATTTAAAAAGGTCGCTGGGTGTAACGGGCCTCCGTGGCCTAGTGGATAAGAGTGCTGACTCTTAATCATTAGGTCTCTCAACGTTGTAGGTTTGAGCATGGCTCAGGTCACATAATGAGAAGTTCTGCAACTGCAAGTCAGGAGGTTTTTCATCGGGTACTCCAGTTTTCGCTCACCTGTGATTAACGATCGGCTTGACGTGAGTGAAATAGTCTTGAAAAGGATCGTAAAACCAAACATAAAAAAGATCGCTGGGTGTGTAAAAACATTTTCATGTCTTTGCTACTAGAATTAACGTCCGCGCCAAGGTCGAAGGTTCTAACTCTTCCAAATATATAAAATATTTACGGAGCGAAACAAAGTTATAACGTTGATGGGTCGTTGTTTATTGTTCTTGAGCCCAGCACAGATAGCAATAGTTTCTGTTCAAAAACTTCATGACTATACTAAGTGACCTGCCACCAGTTACAGACTGAGTTGTTAAAAGACTTTTTGGTGCATTCGATAGGAGCTATTGTATCTGATAAGCCGAGAAAGGTGTTCTTTATTTCCACTCAATACTTGACGTTTTACTATTCAGTTTCTTTTACAATTAAATTGTGATCCAGAAAAATATACAAAAGGATTGCAAATTTCAGGTTTTTGCGGAGATACCGCTCAAAGAAACTGCCGAGGTTTAAGATACAGTCTGATTCGCAGCACTTTGTCTGGGCAGGCTTAGATCTTCTTAGGCGGTTCAGCAATACTTCAAAGTTCGGTCGGTTTCAGCTCATGCAGTCCAATATATTGCCCCAAGGTCCGATCGCCCCCCTTCCATCGGGGATTGAAGAAAAAGATTGGGCTGCATGATGCTTCCACGCAGAGCTGATACCGGCCGCACATGAGTAGTGTTAAATTGCCTAGACGTTCTAAGCCTGCCCCGGAAAAGTGGCTCGAGTCGGACCGTTCATGCATTTCAACCATTTAGTATCATTGGGCGACAGATTGGAAGCAATGTCTCAAAAAAGACTCATACAGTGTTAACAGGGACGTTAACAACACGTGAAATAGATAACCAAGGCCCTATAGAAGACCTGATGACTTAGGAAAAATCTTTTTCTATACCCGTATGAAAAACAACAACAACAACAACAAAATAAAAAAAAAACGGTCGTTGGTGTCCGTCCGTACGTTCGTAAACCTTTTTTTCGTTTCCGTATAACTCCTACTATACAGTTTTCATACGATCAAGCCTAAAATGTGTATGTAGTAATTCTAAGATATGAAGATGTGCCTTAAGTTTCGAGACTTACCGTCCACCAAATATTAACAGAGTTATGACCTTTGAAAAATTCGGTTTACATTTTTGTTTGGTTAAGTTTTGTGCTATACATGTGTAAACCATATGTAAGTTACATTTAGTTCATACTTGTCATGGCGTTAAACAACTAACCACAGAATACTCATCACTACCTACCCCTCCTGATACCAAGGTCACAGACTTCGAAATTTTATATACACGTTTTGTATTAAAAAATAGAAGTGGAGGCAATGCTCAGGAATCGTTATAATCAACCAACAGCTCCCATCAGAGACACCAAAGAGAAAGACACGAACATGAAACAACAGACCCTAATGAGATCGATCATAAAGGATCTCCACTGCTTGTCATCATGAATATGATCTTTAATGATATCCCGTACAAGACTATGTGTTCAAATTCAAAGCTTCAGAAATTCCGTAGTGAACGGGTTGATTTGAAAACCGATGAGCCTCTCGTGCAATAGTTCATTTGATCAGTAACAAAATTAACACATTACGATAACGCGTCCGTTGAATAAAATGGCATCTTTTCAATCTCTCGATTGATTGATCGATTGATTTGGGGTTAACGGTACGTCAACCCCTTTGGGCCATTTTGTGTCGTCTCCAAGAGAAGAAAGAGATGATGAAAACATGCCTATACAAATACATTGTAACCTTTATCGCCGAAAAAAAAAATTGAAGAAGAAAAATTTTGATAATTTTCTTATTTCTACTTAAAATATAGATTGTGGGTACTTGTTAGAACCGCCTCATCGAGGCGGTTCTAACAAGTACCCATACTCTATATTTTAGAGCAGAAATAAGAAAAATAAGGTTTACCCCTGCAAACCCCAGTTTCACTATATAAATGTGGGGTTCAAGGGGGTCAAAAATATATAGGTGTGTTTTTCTGATGGAGATGGAGGAAATGAAAGAGAAGGGACGAGGAGATGGACGTGTAAAAAAAAAACAAGAAACAGCAACAATCCCCCTCTACCCTAACCTGCTGCAAGGACAGCAGGCCGTGCCCAACTGTTCTATCTGTCGAACTTGAATGAAAATGTTTAATATTCTTTCTATTTCCAGTCCAAATATAGGTTTCGGGTGTTCCAAATATACATGTACGTTACTGGTGCTCAATAGGGCGGTCCTAAGGAGAAACCAAAATCTATGATTTTTTTTTTAAAATAAGGAATACTACTGAATTCCCCTGTAAACCCCACCTTTGTCTATATAATGTTGAGGTTAGAGACGTGTTCTTTTCACAAACACTGTTAATCTGGTGGCTAGATATACACCCAGGCAAATAGGACTGTTCAAATCGGATGTAAAACTGGACTGTCGTTTGTTTGTTTGTTTGATTTGAGGTTTAACGTCCCCGTCAACACTGCAAAGGTCATTTTGGAGACGTTGCTTCCAATTTTGTGGGACTTTTACCCGACATTGAGATGAAATGACATCTCAAGCCCTGTCGCCCAATGAAACCAATAGGGTTTATTAGCATGGACGGACCGCCTCGCACCGCGGTTCCTGGACAGGCTTAGATCCCCTAAGCGGTTTACCAGTACTAGTGTGCGGGCCGGATTCAGCTCTGCGTGGAAGCATCATGCAGCCCATATATTTCTTCAAGCCCCTATAGGCGGGGGCCTGCTGGACTGTCGTATGATCTCTTAAATGAGATGGTATCTTCTGAGAAAGGCGCTCTCCGAAGAATCAAATCACCCTGCGTACCATGCATGAAGAAGTGCGAGTGTTTTTGAGTTTTACGTCCGCCAACAGCTAAGGCCATACGGAGACGGGATCTCGGTTTAAAGACTCATCCGATAGTCTGGAGAAGCCCGGGATCGATCCTGCGATCTCTGGTTTACAAGGCAAGTAGCGTAACCACTACACCACGGAGGCTTCTCCATGCATGAAGAAATGTTGGGTCAAAACGTATCTAATCAGTGCATAGTGAAGTCTTTGATCAGACTCCGAACTCACTTTGAACACAGACCTATTACTACTTAACCCATTGCAAAATGGGTTTTTGGCAAACAGTGCAAGCTCAGACACTGATCAGGGCGTACACTGTTTGCAAAACGTTAAGCCATTTCCCAAATCAATTTTGAAGAAAACACAACCTGACACCCCTAAATTTTGAAATGGACATGCGCTATATATAAGGAGGAAGATTCCATTTGGTACAAAAAGGGATAAAGCAGCTGAGGATAAAAATGCATCGATTCAGCGCACAACAAAGACTTAGATCACACTGCGCACATGCGCAGTCTGATCTGAGTCTTTGCTGTACGCACATTTCCAAATACACATTTTCTTTTTTCGCGCATCAATGTGTCTACAAAAAGATACATTGTATATCGGCACACTTTAAACTAAGATGCTGTATTCATGTAAGTGCCATTTGTAAATGGAATGCGTTTCGTAAAGGAATAAGTTTATCTCACTTGCACATATTCAAGCATACAGAACATGTTAAACCAGAATAAATTCAAACACCTCTGTCTTTCACATTTTTTTCAGCCTTTTTTCAACTGTGCTCTTTTTTCAAAGATCAATCACATGCCTGGGTATGCAACTTCCTCCAGATGCGTTATAATGTGAGGATCATATAAATATAACGTCCAAGTCGTAAAAAAAAAAGGAAGAGTCTATTTGCAGTCAACTGCAAATAGCCAAAAAACGTTAAAATGGCTATTTGCAGTTGACTGCAAATAGCCAGAAAACGTTAAAATGGCTATTTGCAGTCGACTGCAGATAGCCAAAAAACGTTAAAATGGCTATTTGCAGTCAACTGCAAATAGCCAAAAAACGTTAAAATGGCTATTTGCAGTCAACTGCAAATAGCCAAAAAACGATAAAATGGCTATTTGCAGTCATTTTATATTCCTGCCATTTACACGTGCGCCCATCGAAATTCAGATCAGTCTGCGCACCCGCGCTATCTATTCATAGTCTTCGCTGTGTGCTCTTCGCATCAGGTTAACAAGTCCATGAAATTATGGCTCCTCTAAACCCCACTTTATATAGAGAAAAAGCGGGGATTAAGGGGTAATTATTACCATTCCTTATTTTGGTGCAAACACATAGATTGTGGGTACACGTTAGAACCGCCTCATTGAGTCTGTTCTAACGAGCACATTCAATCTATGTTTAGACTAGAAATAAGGAAAATATACATCATTTTCATTCAAATAAGAGGGCCATGATGGCCTTGGATCGCTCAGCCGATCCTTATGGCAGGTAATATAAGATGGAGTGGACGGTTTGAACAATTTTTGGCTGACAGTGGCCCAAGGAACATTTCTGTGAAATTATTTCAAAATCAATCTAGCTATTTAGGAACTTAAGTCATTTCAAGGGTTATATTTTTTTTTCTGGACTGGAAAATTGTCAGAGTGGCACTCATGGAAAATTCCTTCAAAATCGTTTTCTTTTTTAGGAAGAAGTCAGCGCTGACTTGTATGTCACTATCTGGGCACCTGTCAGGACCTAGTGCACCAGACGGAAATGAATGGGCTCATTCTAACTAACTAACAATAATTCATGGTGACAAGGAGGGGGGCGGTATCCATCCATTTGACAATACAGAGCTGACTAGTATGTCACTATCTGGGCACCTTGTGGACATTGAGGGTCAGGTCCTAGTGCACCAGACGGAGATGAACAGGCTCAGTCTAACTAACAATGCCTCATGCTGAAGGTGAAAGCGGGGTGGGGGTGGATCCCTTTGACGATACAGAGCTGACTTTGTATGTCACTATCTGGGTATCTTGTGGACACATTGAGGGTCAGGTCCTAGTAACAGGCTCAGTCTAACAAACAGTGACTCTTGATGCGTTTGTGTGTGTGTGTGTATGTGGGGGGGGGCATCTTTGACAATACAGAGCTGACTTGTATGTCACTATCAGGGCACCTTGTGACATTGAGGGTCAGGTCCTACTGCACCAGACAGAGATGAACGGGCTCAGCCTTACTAACAATGGCGCATGGTGTGTGTGGGGGTGGGAGTGGGGGTGGAACCCTTTGACGATAAAGAGCTGGCCTGTATGATAATTGGACTAAAACTGTGGCCTCTAGAGTGTTAACAAGGTTTTTCTTTGATTTGATCTGCTGACCTACTTTTTGACCCAACAGGACCCATATTCGAACCTAACCTAGATATCGTTATGATGATCATTCTGAGCAAGTTGATGATGATTGGACCAAAACTGTGGCCTCTAGAGTGTTAACTAGATTTTTTCTACGATTTTACCTACTGACCTATGTTTTGATCCGATATGACCCATATTCGAACTTGACCTAGATATCGTTATGATGATCATTCTGGGCAAGTCGAATGATATTTGGACCAAAACTTTGGCCTCTAGAGTATTAACAAGGTTTTTTTCTGTGATTTGATCTGCTGACCTACTTTTTGACCCAACAGGACCCATATTCGAACCTTACCTAGATATTGTTATGATGATCATTCTGAGCAAGACTGATGATGATTGGACCAAAGTTGTGGCCTCTAGAGTGTTAACAAGGTTTTTCTATGATTTGACCTACTAACCTACTTTTAAGCCTGACATAATCCATTTTCGAACTTGACATAGGTTTTGACGAGATGATCATTCTGAGCACGTTTGGTGAGGATCGGACTCAAATTCTGGCCTCCAGAGTATTAACAGGGTTTTTCTATTATTTGACGTTTTGATCTACTTTTTGACCCGACATGACCCATATTCAAATCCTACCGAGATATTGTCATGATAATCATTCTGATCATGATTGGACTAAACCTATGGCCTCTAGAGTGTTAACAAGAAAAGTTTACGGACGACGCACGACGACGCCGGGACATCTCACAGTCACAAAAGCTCACCATGACCTTCGTCAGGTGAGCTAATAATCTAAGCTCTCGGCCTTATGGTTTCCGAGAAGGAGATGTTCGAACTTTTTTCCAGTATAAGTCAAGTAGGAGCTAATGAGCCCTGGGGCGTGTCCAATTTTGTCCCAAAGGGCATGTTTGGCAGGATTTATGTAGGCGACCATTTTATGTTGCTATATACTAAATATCTTAGGTCTGTTTTGAGCAGGAGTATGAAAGATATCAAAATTTAGTATCTGAAAACCTCCACTTTTTGGTGGTAAAAGTTTCAGTATATGTGTGATATAAACGTGCATGTCAAAATTCAAATTCTGTAAATATGAGCCAGTCCATGTTGTATTGATAAATCTTTTCTTTCGGTGGTTTCTTTAATATGGGTCACATAGGATTTTGTTTGATTTGAGGTTTAACGTCCCCGTCAACACTGTAAAGGTCATTTTGGAGACGTCGCTTCCAATTTTATGGGACTTTTACCCGACATTGAAATGAAATGACATCTCAAGCCCTGTCGCCAAATGAAACCAATAGGGTTTATTAGCATGGACGGTCTGCCTCGCACCGCGGTTCCTGGACAGGCTTAGATCCTCTAAGCGGTTTACCAGTACTAGTGTGCGGGCCGGATTCAGCTCTGCGTGGAAGCATCATGCAGCCCATATATTTCTTCAAGCCCCTATGGGCGGGGGCTAAGGGTCACATAGGAAAATAGGAAACTCTTTATGCATAATCAGTACATGGTATTTGAGCAGATCTTCGCAAAGGCAGTTTTTCTCATGGTGTGGTTCATTATACAATTGTGTTTGTATAATGGTGTGTGGAGACCCCCGGGGGCTGTAATGTTGACCGCATATCCATTGTAATCCTATTGAAAGATATTATAATCCTATTGATGACATTTATTAATTCAACCCTTGAGGTGCTAAGAAAAACTGCATCTCAAAATGTCGTCTGCGTATCTCATCTATTTCACATTTAGAATATTTAGGCATACAAGCAAACAGTGTGGACCCCGATCAGATTGTTCCCAGCAGTTTGATCTGGATCCACACTGTTTTTAACAATGACTTTTTAATGTAATCAGCACACAGCAACTCAGATGACAATTGTTGTGATTGGCATCTTAAGGGGTTAAAACAGTCGAGAAAAATATAATGACACAACGAGTGAATATTGCTCCAAAAAATTAAAACAAAGGCTTTACATTTTCAGTGACAATTGATATCACTCAGTATATGCAACCCATACATTATTTATAAAAAAAAAAAAAAAAAAAAATGGTTTTCTGCATTCTATTCAAAAATTCATAACAAACACTGCAGATCCTGATCAGATGACTTCCTGATCTGAATCGACATTGTTTCCAAAGGAAGCGTTTGTCTTAAAAAGCATTAAGTGTTAAATACCACAACAATTACAATTATTTTAGCCACGCCCATATCAAAGAATGACATTACTCCATTTACTGTATTTATTCAGTTCACTTCTTCATGACAAACACTGTAGATCCTGATCAGTTGGCTTCCTGATCTGAATATGTATTGTTTGCAAAGGTAGGGTTGACTTGTTCAGCATGATAATGGTTAAATACCAGACCACGCCCGTTCATTTTATAGTGAGTGTTTGCCACTACGTTGCATCGACGTTTCTTAGACGTTACCGGCAAATTGAGTGCCTGGTGTACACCATGCAGCGCATTCTATTTCTCCAAGCCCCGATGAGCGGAGGCGGATCATTAGTTTGTTTGAATTGAGGTTTAACGTCCCCATCAACACCATTTAGGTCATTTTGGAGGCGTTGCTTCCAATTATGTGGGACTTTTACCCGGCGACATTGAAATGAAATGACAACTCAAGTCCTGCCGACCAATGAAACCAAAAGGCTTATATGCATTGGACGGTCTCATTCAGTGAGTAATTTTGTGTCCTGTCCCTAAGAAAGGGAGGAAAGAGATAGAAGAGATAGCAGAGATGAAAATGAGAGACGGAGGAGTAAGAGGAAAACGAATGGAAGTGTAGAAACAGAAGAAATAACATCATCAAAAGAAATAACATCATCCCCTCTCTACCATTATCTTAACCAACTGTAAGCCAATATCAGATGAACGCCCAGCTGAGTGACGCAAGACACACGTCACCTTTGCCTCCCCCATCCCGCCCGCCCCCACTCCCCACCAACCTCTCATGGGCTTTACAAATTAGATATTTCATTTAAATAAGCAGAGAACATTGCTAAACAGTGAAACAAAAATGGAAACATTTAAAACTATAGGTGTCATATGTTCACACAAAATATAGACTCTATATAGCCATTTTATAGTCCCTGGCCATCGCGGCTTGGAGAAATAGATTGGCTGCATGATGCTTCCATCCAGAGCAGAAACTGCCTGCACAAGAGTACTGGTAAACCGTTTAGAAGAACTAAGCCTGCTAAGGCCAAGTGGTGCGAGTCGGTGCGTCCTAGGCCCTATAGGTGTCATAGGCTTGAGATGTCTTTACGTCTCAATCTGTGGAAAAAGTCGCACAAAATGGAAGTAATGTCCTAAATAGTGTTGCAGAGCACGTAAAACATCAAATCAAACAAACATAGCCATAACGGCGAGAGTCTTAATGATTAAGAGTCAGAGCTCTAATTAACTACTAAGCCGCAGAGGCCCGTTCCATTTTGAAATATTTTGAACATCTCTAGGTGGCCTTTCTAACGTTAAAAGAATGACTGCAAATAGCCATTTTAACGTTTTCTGGCTATTTGCAGTTGACTGCAAATAGCCATTTTAACGTTTTTTGGCTATCTGCAGTTGACTGCAAATAGCCATTTCAACGTTTTCTGGCTATTTGCAGTTGACTGCAAATAGCCATTTTAACGTTTTTTGGCTATTTGCAGTTGACTGCAAATAGCCACTCCGAAAAAAAAAAAACAGTATAATTTAAAATCATTGCCTCGTTGGCTAACAGTGTGTATACTTCCAAACTTGCCTGTGTGTGTTAACTGGTACATGTACTTACCGGTGTTTACTGGTAATTACTGGTATTTTCATGGTCACTGATGAGGCCTAATTGGCGGAAACTAGCTAGTCTGGTCCAGAAAAATCTTGTACACTCCATAGTTTTCGTTCTGTGCTGTAGTCCTTACCCCTATTTCAGAACCTCTAGTAGATTAAAACTAGCCTTCAATGCCAACTAATCATAACCTTCTTCATTGGTATTATTGGGTAGGCCTAATAACGGTCTTTTATTTGATATTTGACTCAGGGGCCTTTGAAAGTTGCGGAAGACGTGCCTCGTAATTGAAATCGTTTTTGATTTGTTTTTTTTTAAGATTTTACTTCCCCGCCAACAGCATTTTTTTTTTAAGATTTTACTTCAGTGGCGTCTAATCTGGGCCTGCACTGTTTGCCAGGGTACCGGTTTTGGGGTTTCGGGTACTAAATAGGTTAAGGTCATTTTTGAGACGTTGCTTCCGATTGACATTTCAAGCCTTACCACCCAAAGAAACCACTAGGCTTTAAGGGACGGTCCGACTTACAACACTTTGCCTGGGCAACCTTAGACCGTCTAAGCGGTTTGCCAGTATTCAACTGTTCGGTCGGTTTCAGCTCTGTGTGGAAGCTCGTTGCAACCCGATCTATTTATCTAAGCCCGATAGGCGGGGGCGAAGTGGAAACGTTCTGATTACTACTGAATGATATGAAAGAAAGATTAAGCTGGATTATATTGGTTTTAACATAATTTAACATTCTGAGCATCCCTGTACCGGATGAAATTTGTACATTTAGACTGACGACACTGACTAGCTGGATTACATGGTTTGTTTCCTGCACTACCTATACAATTCTGACCCCTTGAAGCCCACCTTTATATGAGCCGGGGCACAGCGTTTCATACAGTGTAAGTGTGCGCCCAGCGAAGACTCAGATCATCCTGCGCATGCGCGCAGTCTAATCAGAGTCTTTGATGTGCACTCTAAGGATAGATGAGGCCCCAACGCTACTTCAGGCAACAAGACAAGTCTCTGGCCAAACTATATGGATGCGCTGTCTTCGCTGGGCGCATATGTAAATTGTAGGAAATGCTGTGCCCCGGCTGGGATTTACAGGGGTAAACATTATTTTTCTTATTTCTGCTCTAAAATATAGATTGTGCACAGTTGACCATCGTACAGTATCTGAAATCGGAAGCTGCTCCTTCTGTACGCCAAAAAATCGTTAGCTGCTTTACATGATATTTATAAATAACACAAAAAAATCAATAAAATTCATTAATGACACTTTAATCGAACACATGTTTTGGAAGGTAAGAGGCGTTTCTTTTCAAATGTGCTTCGATTTGCAATCATGATGCGCCCTGTTCTTCACACGAATATGAATCTGATGCTGCATCAGTGATTTATCTCATCCTCGAATGCGGCGATCGTTACTATTTTACATTTTGTCTGTCATGTGGTCACTTTACGCATGCATTAAATTAGCGAAAGCCAAATACGGTTATAAACCAGCATATCTCAATACCCATTTGCTAGTTCTATATTTCTACCATCAAAATAATAACCTCAATGTTCAGGGCCTATTCTGTTGGCGACGGTACGATTAGCTGCTAGCTTCGTTTTTTTTCTTTGTACGATCAGCTGCGATTATCACTGCCTGCATGTTTCGGAGACGAAGTTTTAGCCTTGATATATCCTATTTTGATAACTTGACTGAACACGCATGTACAGAGAAACGGTAAATATTGCTATCAGAGTCATAATGGTGATACAAAGACCAATGGATCTTCATACACTATATATAGGACCCCTGATACAGGAAGCTAGTCCCTAGCATTTTCACGACAGAGGTAAACTTAGCTCACTATCCCCACCACCTTGAGCCGTGGACATTTTCGGATCGGGAAAAGCATTCCATTCTCTAATGGCCCGAGGGAAGAATTGATTTTTGTGAATGTCATTTATTGAACGCCAATAAATGGTGATTTCTACACCTTCTGGCTGGGGGAACAAGGTTATCTGTTTGAATGCTTGCAGTACCCTTTAGACCTTTGTTATACAGTATTAGCATACTGTCTGAAAGAACGTGCATTGTACTGGTTATCCTATAGACTGATAGCAAGCGGTTGGTAGCTATGCTCCATAACTTAGATTGTGGCAATATTATAAGTACAAAATATTCAGTACAAATTTTGTCTTTTTGAATTCCTGTCTATATATAGCTTACGCGTTCATGTTCGATAGCCGGAAAGGCCCGTCATAGGCTACGGTTTATTTCACGACCCGCAGAAAAAGCGACCGACTGAGGTCGGTTGATTTTCTAAGAGTGCCCTAAAATCACCGTGTCATTCTGTCAGTCTGTCCGTCCGTAACCCGTTTGTGAAAATTGGTGATAGTGACTTAACCGATTGGAATATTTAAATAATTTTTGGCATACTGATAGATATCAATGAGATCTAACCAATGAACTTGCCAAATATTACATTCCATTTAGTATAGCCTCGCCGAGGCGAAAAATGTGAAAATTTTCGAACTGCTTCTCCTCGGAAACCGTTGGGCCGATTGAAGTCAAATTTCATATGGAGCCTCTATGTGATGGGTAAAACCAAAATTTGCTCATGGGGTCCAGGTCACATGATCAAAATGGCCACCAAGCCATATATGGTAAAAACCCTTCAAAAATAGACTTCTCCAGAACCACTGGGCAGATTTCCACGAAACTTGATAAATAGCATCTGGGACGTAGGCCCATCATAAATTGCTAAAATGGTGACCCTGGGTTGACCTTGACCTTCTTTGTGCCTAGGTCAAACTTTGACACATATGCTTTTGTATTGGAAAAGTGAGAATGCATTTTATCCTGCAAACGATTCAGAATACAGTACTAAAGTATAAGATATATTTTTGCTCCTTACGATAAGGCGCATTTATTGGGGGAACCGTTTTAGGTCCAGGTCTCATGACCAAAATGGCCGCCATACCCATATATGGTAACACTCATAAAGCTAAACGCATCCGGCGGGTCGTGCACTTCATCTGAAGCACTGGTTTCGTTTCTGTTTGTTTGATTTGAGGTTTAACGTCCCCGTCAACACTGTAAAGGTCATTTTGGAGACGTTGCTTCCAATTTTGTTGGACTTTTACCCGACATTGAGATGAAATGACATCTTAAGCTCTGCCGCCCAATGAAACCAATAGGTTTATAAGCACGGACGGTCCGACGCACACCGTTTTGCCGAGGCAGGCTTAGATCCTCTAAACGGTTTACCAGTACTCGGGTGTGGGTCGGTTTCAGCTCTGCGTGGAAGCATCATGCAGCCCATCTATTTCTTCAAGCCCCGATGGGCGGGGGCGCGGTTTATTTCGTCTGTATCCCGTAAACGATGCCGAAGATGCCAGCAACAATTGTCGTCTGCTGTGTTGTCTGTTGGGTACTATTAAAGTCATTGTTGCTAACAATGTGGACCCAGATCAGACAGCTCCTCAAGGGACAGTTTGATCAGGATCCACATTGTTTGCCTATACATATAAAATGTGTTTAAAGTTGGCAATAATGGGAAGCAAAAGACCTAAACCGTAGACATTTTCAGGTGGAGTATTTTTTCTTGGCATCTTAAGAGGTTCAAATTGACAGCACCTATACTTGTTGACAGTAGATAGCCCTGACTTGATTTTGTTTGTTTGTTGGTATTCGAGTTCAGTGGCCGATGCAACGCAATTTAGGTCATTTTTCACACTTTTCAGGGACAGGCTTCTATGTAAGCGATTAACCAGTACAGTGTACATACTTTCTTCTGAAGCTGCCAACTGCCCTTCTTGAAACAGCGGAAGGGAGGGAATGACCGAAGGAAAGATTTCATGATTTGTTTATTTAAATTGAGGGTTTACGTCGCCGTCAACACTGAAAAGGTAACTCTGGAGAAGTTGCTTTCAATTGTGTGAGACTTTTACCCGATATTGAGATGGAATTCTCAAGCCATGCCGCTCAATGAAACCAATAGGGTTTTTATGCATGGAGGGTCCGATTCGCACCACTTTTCCTGGGCAGGCTTATAACATCTAAGCGGTTAACAAGTACTCATGTGCAGTCGGTTTAAGCTCTGCGCGGAAGCATTATGCAGCCTAGTCCATTTCTTCAAGCCCCGATGGGCGGGGCCGGAAGGTTCATGGTCAGTGTCATGAAAGAATGCTGCCGACCGCAACAGGTTTCGAGCCCGCATCCGGCTGCTCACTATACACGACTTGAGACTTATACTGATATTTACACTCTTTCGTTTAATCAAGAATTTAAGCAAATAATGTGGACCCTGATCAGACGGCAGTCTGCAGCATATCACATGGGTCTGTTTGCAAAAAGACAGTGGCTGGTTTCTGCGTCTTTATAACATAGTCAAAGTCTATAGCTAACAGTCCCCATGCACCTTATTTGTATACTAACTAATTTTGCTGGATTTTTTTTTTCATGTTGAAATCTACAATTGAAAAGGGACGAGTTGGGTGGATGACGTCGTTTTAAGAAATAGCGTTTCGAAGTTGACGTCATTATTCATTAATTCAGTCGCGCGATATCTAAACGGGTACTTGCATTTTCAGGCATTATTTTTGTTTACATTTCTTCTGGGGGGATGTGTACCTCCAACTGATATTGGTTTACAGTTGTGCGAGGCATGTTGTCCTTGCAGCAGGCATAGGTAGAGGGGGAATATTGTCACTTCTTCTAGTTTCTACACTTTCATTCGTTTTCCTCTTTCTCTTCTCTCCCTCCCTTTCTTTTCCTCTGCTGTATCTTCTATCTCTATTCATACATTCTCTGGGAGAAGACACAACATGACTCAAGATGGTTGATGTGTCGTTGAACCCAAAAAACAATCAACAAATCCCGCACGGCTGTCAGCTATGTTAGGTTATTAAAGTTATGTCCCTTTGGAAGCATATTTTAGTTTTAATGCCGCGAAAATAGAGACGAAATGCAACAACCAATAAAAAATCTAAAAACGTTTTTGTTGTTGTTGTGTTGTTGTTGTTGTTGACTTTGGTCATTTGACATATTTCACACACTTTTGGCGAAACAACGTGCCAAGTACCTGTACACTGAATATATCTCGCATTTCTTTCCTGGACAGGCTTAGAACCTCTTAGCAGTTTACCAGTAGTCTCAGTTCTGCGTAGAAGAATAATGCAGCCATATCTATTTCTTCAAGCGCCAACACGCCCATGTAATAACATTCATGAGATCAAGAAAATAAATGAGGTTTATAATGGCAACATTAAACTACTGCTCAAAACATCACAACCAGCTCGTCGTGTCCTTGTATCATTGGAGTCATTGTACCACACATGCGGTATTGGCGTATATTGCTTATATCTCGCCCAGTGAAAATATCTTTGAGATAGTTTCGTTAAAATACTAAAAATGCATTTATATTTTATATTCTAACATTTTAAGTGTCATGTCAGTCCTTGTGCAGTCCTTGTCTGTCCCAGATGTGTTTAGTAGGACCGTATATTTTAGTGCAGAAATAATAAAAAATACCCCAAAGTAAACCCCTGTTTTACTGTATAAAAGTGGGGGCCAAAGGGATCAGAATTATATAGGCGTGTGTTCATGTTGCCGAGACAGCTGTTAAAATAGACTGGTGATTTTAGAACTATTTTAATCATCACAGAAACGTTGAATCTATCAGAACCTCTGTTTATACCAATTTCCTTTGATGATGGTCCAAATTTCTCATGCATAGCGAAGGACCACAACGTTTATATAGCATCAAGTCAATAATCTTCACACGTTCATGTTTTAATGCTGCAGCTAAGCGTACAGATTTTTTTTCGACTTTTGCAGCTAATGATTGCGTACAGATGCAGCTAATCGTCCAGTCGCTAGAATGATTGGCCCTGAATAATGCAGTACGTTTTTGAAGGGAGGCAGACAGAACTATCAAATGGGTACTGAGATGTGATGGTTAATGATTGTTTTATGTCTACGCTTATTTAGAATAAGTGTAAACTGCCCATAAGACAGACAAAATATGACAAAATAATGGTCGCTGCGAGCGAGAATGAAAAAAAATCACTGATGCAGTACCAGAATCATTTCACTGTGCAGAACAGGGTACCTTATGATTCCATATCGAGGCAAATTTGAAAAGGGATGACTCTTACCTTTCCAAGCATGTGTCCTTTCCGGGTGTTAATACCGATTTTTTTTTTTTTATCGTTTTTTATAAATATCGTGTGAAGCAGCTAACGATTTTTGAGCGTACAGTATCAGCAGCTTCTGGAACCAGATACTGTACGATGGTCAACTATGTTGTGGATACTCATTAGAGTACAAACCATAACCAAGGCGAGTCATGTGCATTACGATGACACATACGTGTGAATTAGGGCATGGTTTTATTTCTTCAATACGTTTATTTTTCTGAAGTAATTTTTATAGTTTTGTTATTTTGTTTTTGGGTGCTCGTAAGAATCGCTGCATTGAGGTGGTTCTAAAGAGTACCCACAATATTTGTCTTGGAGGAGAATTAAGGAAAATAATATTAACCCCTTTTAACCCCAAATTTTCTCTATTTACAGAGGGGTTTACGGGGGTGTCCATTACTCGGACTTTTTATCATGATGGTATTATTTTTTTTTTTTGACTAATTAACATCTATTTTTTTTGGAGGCAGTTCTGCAGAATCTTTGTTTTGAACCAAAATAAGGCAAATAATGCATTACGACAACACACCCGTGCTACATAGTGCTTTTTTACACATCTCCATAATGGCTACTTTTCTGATGAAAATCCGTGATTCTTTTCTTATTCGTACTTGTAAACATAGGTTGTGGGTGCTCGTAAGAACAGTACTCACAACCTAACAGTACTCACAACCTATGTCTTGGAGCAGAAACAAGAAAAATAATGTATACCCCCATAAACCCCAGTTTTCTCTTTATTAGGTGGAGTTTCGGGGGTGTTCATTTCAGGGACTTGTTCACGTGATGGATGTCTATGCAAAGTAGGGTTTTGAAAGGATGTTATTTACATGGAATTTCTAACACGATGAACAGAAACATGCTGTGTAACAAAAATCTTTTTCGTTTCATCACGAAAACACGCTTATATATTTTGACCCCCTTGAACCCCACTTTTACATGTAGTTTATAGTAAAACTGAGGTTTACAGAGGTAAGCCTTGTTTTTCTTATTTTTGCTCTAAGCAGATAGAGGCGGTTCCAACGAGTACCCACAATCAATATTTTAGAGCAGAAATAAGAAAAAAATATAATAATTTTCATCTTAAACTGTTCTTTTTTCGCCGGTTAAGTTTACAATACATGTGTATAGGCGTGTTTTCATCACGTGAACAAGTCCGTGAAATAAAGACACCCCCCCCTAAACCCCACTTTATATAGAGAAAACTGTCGTTTACGGGGGTAAACATTATTTTCCTTATTTCTGCTCATAGACACAGGTTGTTGGTACTCGTTAGAACCGCCTCAAAACCTATGTTTGGAGTATAAATAAGAAAAATATCACAAATTTTCATCAGAAAAAAATGCCTTATATGTACTATATCACACGGATGTGTTATCGTAATGCAATTACATTTGCGATGGCTTCTTAAGATGCGTTTCTGAATGATGATCAGGAGGTCGCGGGTTCATCCCCGCCGGATCGGCAACATTCTTTCGAAGAGATAGATCATGAAATATTTTCTGCGGTCATTGTCACCCATCCGCTGATTTAAAACAGCATATGGAGATGGAGATAGATGGTGCACTGTAAGGCCGACTACAGCTTATGTATAAGATTGCGGGCTTGGAGTATAGATTAGGCTGCATGGTGCTTCTGTACAACGCCGAAACTGAGTACTGGTAGACTACAAAGCCTGTCAAGGAAAAGTGGTGCGAGTCGAACCACTCCTTTAACCCTAGCGATTTCTATGTGTGAGATGTGTCGGGTAAAACCGCACAAAATCGGAAGCAACGTCTCAGAAATGACCTAAAATAGTGTTCACGGGACCTTTAAACCTCATGTCCAGGAAAAGTGTGGCTAGGTAAACTGTCCGGCTCGAGGTGACCAAATTAGTGTTTGCAGGGCTGTGAAACAACAAACCAAACCATGCAGATGACCTACTGGACATTGTACCGTACGACAGCATTGAAGTTTTTTTTTGTGTACGATTTTCAGTCTACCTAGTATGTACCGCATCAAGCAAAATCGTGTCTTCGGATATCTGCGCACAGTGAAAACATGGTAAATCTCTGTATACCCGCTCAACCAGGGTACAGTCATCCCTTGTTGTATGAAGAAGTTATTGGCCATAAAGCACAGAAACAGGGCCCAGCAACGATTCAGTTCAGCCTGCGCGTCCAGCAACGACTCAGATCAGCCTGCGCGGACGCGCAGGCTGATCTGAGTCGTTGCTGGGCCAGTATATCCGAAGACTTCATTTCGCTTGTCTCCTTCCCCAATTTGTTTGACAATTATTAATAAAGACAAAAAAACAATAATAGTTCATCATATTTAAACACGGTGTTAATGAACTATTTTTTGTTACAAAGTGTTACTTTGTCATCGAATATTGGCCTTATTTTTTTTTTTTTTTTTTTTTTTCCTAAGAAAAATTTGACAAAGCTATATGGTATAATGTAAATCAGCAATTATTAATTTTCTTAGCAAGTCCGTAAAACAAACACTCTTGTAAATCCCATTTTATACGGACAAAACTGCGGTTTAAAAATTATTTTATTATTTCTGCTGAGAAACATGAGTTTTGGGTACTCTTAAAAGTCGCTTATTCAGTCGGCCCTAACAAATACTCTTGCCCCCGCCCATCGGGACTTGAAGAAATAGATGGACTGCATGATGCTTCCACGCAGAGCTGAAACAGACCGCACACGAGTACTGGTAAACCGCTAAGAGGATCTAAGCCTGCCCACGCAAAGCGGTGTGAGTCGGATCGTCCTTCCTTATAAACTCTTTTGGATTCATTGGGCGACAGGGCTTGAGATGTCATTTCATCTCAATGTCGGGTAAAAGTCCCACAAAATTGAAAATCTTTAAAATGACCTATGCAGTGTTGACGGGGACGTTAAACCTCAAATCTAACAAGCAAAAACTAACAAACACTCATACGTAGCATAAATACGAGACGGGTCACAAAAAAAGCAATTTTTGAATGTATTATAGTGATGCTGTAACAACAACAGTGTTACTGTTTTCTATGGCAGACCAAACAATAGTCCCTTCAATTCGGTACAAACCTAACAAGTTTGCCTTTCCTCTTTGTGTTCAATATATCTTGAAAACACATTTCGAGGCATCATGTTAACAAGTCCCTCTAAATCCTACGTGATATGGAAAAAAAATGGGATTTACAGGGATATACATTATTTTTATTAATTCTGCTCCAAGACATAGAACAGCTTACGAGCAGCCATGTATGAATAAGAAAACTATTACATATTTTTTGTCAGAAAAGTAGCCATTTTAGAGAAATGAAAGAATGCACCATGTGACACAGGTGTGTTAAAACAAAAATCAGAGTTTTATAGTTTTCAGTAAATGTGTGTGCGAAATTAAAGGCAAAAATATAAAACGTTTACACGTAATATTTTTCTTTATTTAACCGCCACCTACATGTACTAGCATGGGACGGGTGAATTATCGTTTATAGAGATGTCAGGTATGTTCGCGGCAAGTTTTACAAACATAACCAATCATTGCAAACAGTGTAGAAACTGATCAGACGCCGCATTCTGTGGCGTTTAATCTGGGTCTACACACTTTTAGGGTTAAGCGAAAAATATGCCTGGAAAGTGTTGTTTCACTGTCGAAAATCGTTGTCAATTACAGCCAGTGGATTGGAAAAAAGGATCGGAAAACGTTCACAATTGCAATGTGAGCCATCGAAGCCAACCTACATTTAGACCACTCCGACCTGCAAGGACTCGGATCAGTCAGCACATCTACATGTACCCAGCATGCCTAGTGTTTTCGCTGCCTCTTAAGCTAGTCCGAAGACTGTATATAGCGAAGACTCTGATCAGACCCGCGAATACGCAGGCTTATCCGAGTTTTTGCTGGTCACTCAGATCTTTTCATTACGCAAACACGCCTATTAGGCCAGTCATTTTAGCCCCAAAAGACCCTCAACCTCAAACAAATTCCTTCAGAAGGGTTTTCACTATTTTCAGAATCAGTGAGGTGTCCTGACTTACAGGAAAAAAATCCCCAAAAATATTCCCCGGCAAAATTGATTTTTTGGGGAAAATTGTTCGAAATTTGAATAAAAATCGCCAAAAACAGGGATTAAATTATAAAAATTTCATTAAATTATATCAAATTTATTCAAATAGCCAAAAATAAGCTAACTGTTGTCAAGTAGCGATAAAAGAAGTTTCAGCTTGATATGTGAACAGAAAGCTGTCTTTTTGGGGGTAAAAACTTGAAAATATTGACAAAAACGCAGAAAATGGGAATAAATTTTTAAAAAGTGACTGGTTTGGATTCTTGAAAATGTTTTGGTGTAAAAAGTTATATATTTGTATAAGTTAAATACAGGAAAAAAAAAATAAAATTTTATATGTCAAAAAAATTCATTTTTGCGGGGTAGGAAAATGCACATTTTTATATAAAACACTCATAATCCATTAGTTTTTGGGCAAGTAGCAACCACAATATAAAAACCTATTGTATGATGTCGAACCAATTTATATAGCGAGATGTGCACTAACTACTCTCAAGAAGCTATAAAAACATTCAGTTTTGTGCCTGCTCAGAAGTTTACCTTTTAAGGGAGAAATTCAAAAGTTTGACCAAAAAGCGAGGGAAACGGGAATGTTTTTGTAAAAAGTTATTGGTGAGGATTCTTGAAAATGTTTTGATGCGGATAACCGTTAACTACAGAAACAAAGAAAGATATTGAAATATTTATAAAGTTTCATTTTTCGGGCGATGAAAATGTTGAATTTTACCGAAAAAATACCATATTTTTTCACATGTAGGAATTATTTAACAAAATTTCATAGTACATACATGTCTGACGTGGAGCTGGTTTGTATTACCAGATATGCTCAAACTACTTTGAAGCAGCTATTAAATGCTTCAACTTCATACCTTAACACGTTAACAGAAATGTTCCTTTCTAAGGTAGTTGGACATTTTGCCAAAGAAAAAAACAACAACATGGAAAACGTACATTTTAATACATGTACCTGGTAAAGGCTTTTGAAAACACCTTGATGTAGCTTTACATCAGATTACTGCACGAAGAAACATTTTTAGCTTTTGAAAAACAAATCCTTATTTCAGGGTAAAAAGATAATACTTTTACAGAAAAAAAAACATTAAAAATGAACATGTATTTCATAAGCTTTAAGGCTTCTGGGAATCTATTGTAACTGGTCACTGTCCATGGTCGTCACTGTCATCCGTCTGCCCTTCTGTTCTCAATTTTCGTAAATGACATTTCTTAAGTCACTAAATCTTGTACAGAGTTATTCAAAAATCCATTCCAAACAACTCTGATTGGCATGGCACCAAAAACGGGGGGATTAGCAAGATTACTTATCCAAAACCAGAACAAGAAGGTCTTTTAGTTGGTTTGGCAAGCAGCTTTTGTCAACATTGTTTAAATCATAGACTTGGGGTCAAAAGTGTACCCATCTCTGGTGTTACAAATGTTTTGCATGAACTCACATCCTGAAACTAGACGATCTTGGCCTTTGATATTTAATAGGTATCCTCATCTAGTGGATCTCTGCCAATTAAGATTGACCAGAGTATAGCCCTGAGTTACCAATTGGCCCACACTGGGGTCTGCTGTTCGAAGAATTCCATCCCATGCAGCTTTTATTGCCATGGCAGAAAAAAGGAGAATAAGTAAAATCTTTAAAATCATCTTGTATAAAGCTGTAAGGTTTAAGAGATTTGGTATGTAGTTTTTACCAAGACTGTTGAAATTATAGCCCTGGGGTCAAAAATGGACCCTCTGATGGTCACTTGTTTTACATTGACCCATATTGGAAAACTTTGAAAATCTTCTTGCCTGAAAATCGGGCCTTTGATGTTTGGTAAATATCGCTTTAGATAGTGAATTTTTGTCAAGATTGTTCAAAAATTGATTAATATAGGGAAAACTATAAAAAATCTATGTCCTTGATATTTGTATGTATATTCATCTAGTTGACTTTTACCAAGATTGTTCAAATCATAGCACTGTTATCAACAAGGGCCCCGCCTTCAGAATCACTTTTGTACAGAGACATTTTAAACTGGAAGGCCCAGATGAAACAGAGGGCCAATGCCTTTGATATTTGGTATAACTTTATATATTATTGCTCAATCAACATTGTTTATATTATAGCCCAGGAATAAAAATGGCCCAACTCAAGGGGGTCACTTATTTTGCATAGACTCATATAGGGAAAAGCTTTAAAAACAACGTTGAAAATAGAAGGCCCAGGACCTTTGATATTTGGTAAGTCTATGTAGCTACATCAAGTAAACCTTTATCAAGGTGTTCAGATTACAGCTCTAGGGTCAAATATGGCCCCATCAGTGGGGTAATTTGAAAACTCACATGAACACAGTGTGCTCATGCCATGTAATTGGGACCATTTCCATCATCCGTCCGTTCACAATTTCTTTACTGCAAGGGCTTCAACTAAACTGCAGGAATAATCCTCGGGTGATCTTTAAATGTTTTCATAGAACTGTATCACCTGGAGAAGAGTAACGGACTCATTACACAAATGTCCCTTGGGTGGCCCTCCACCAACGTTGTTCAAATTAATCAGTGGTGTAGAGATTAATTTGTGTGCCTGGTTGTCATTTAATGGTCTAAATTTAAGCACTGCTTGTCAAATACGGTATTGGTACTCAATTCAGGACACATTGGCACTCTTGGAGATTAAATTTAAACAAACACTGTAAAAGTTCATGTGAAATTTCAATATTCAGTATGCAAATATGTTAGCTTTGATGAGGGATATACATGCAGGACCATCATGGTTCTCTTGCTTTAAAACTGTTTGACTGTTCCTTCCTCCAGTATTAAGTTAAAGTATTTTAATTGAGTATCTTTGTAGCATATTTATAGAAATAAGCAGAAAATGCTATTTGTTGCTGCCGTTGTCCTTATTCATGTTAGATTATGGCGAGATACACAGTGATATTGTTAAATCAGGCTGGTGTTGTGCCGTGTGGTGGCCGTAAAACGTCTCCCCGTACATCAACCATAGTGCAGTTTATATTTTACTTTTGGTCCTTTGAGATCAGCATAAATATTCTGAGAAATCAGAAATAAATTCTTGGTTTAGACTCATATTCTAGACAGGTTTTTAATTATTTGGACCACATTTTGATTTATATCAGTCTTTGAATCGACTGCCTATTCGAAATTCGCAAAATTGCAGTATGTTTCCTCTCTGGCTTTCGTTGCCGGATCATTACAGGGTCATTGATGAGGCTTTATTAGCCGAAACTACGTAGTATGACCCATCTTCTTTCTTATGAATGTTTTCATTGCTCTTAAAGGAACTCATTTTTGATTTTTATTTTAGTTTTGCAGAGTTTGCGGTTTGATTTTCAAGGAAAAATATATATATATCTATAAGCATTATTAATAAAATGTTACTGGATAAGAAGGAAAGGAAGCATATTTCCAGTTGCTGGATGGTTACCACGTCCCACGTACTATTTTTTTTTTTTTAAATTTCCTTATTGTTTTGCCCAGAATTCACACTACAAGAACAATTAGTCCAGGGTGAAACACAGGTCTACTATAGTTTGGACATGGATTTAGTTAACATTTGCTTCTGATCTATTAACATTTTGCATGTTCTTCTATAATTCCCGTTCTTTTCTCTTATTCGTCTTTGTGATTGTCAAAAAATTGATGGCTTCTATCGTGGAAAAGTGAACCTATTTTTCTGATTCTTGGTGCATAGTTTTATGCTTTACTTCTTTGTCACCAAATGGCATGTTGGCTTGAAGCATAACTGCTATATAGCTAAGAAATTACACATATTAGACAAGAATGAATCTGTCAAATAAATCTTCCCAACAAACAATGTATCTGGGTCTTTGTTTGTTTGATTTGAGGCTTTATGTCCCCATCAACACGGTAGAGGTCATTTTGGAGACATTGCTTCCAATTTTGTGGGACTTTTACCCGACATTGAGATGAAATGACATCTCATTCCCTGACGCCTAATGAAACCAATAGGGTTTATAAGCACCGCTATGCCTGGGCAGGCTTAGATCCTCTACGCGGTTTACAAGTGCTCGTGTGCAGTCGGTTTCAACTCTGCGTGGAAGTATCATGCAGCCCATCTATCTGTTCAAGCCCCAATCGGCGGCTGCCGCGATATCTGGGTTTAAAACAGTATTTTGTTGGATATAAACAACATTTTTGAACAATATAAGATGGTTCATGATCTGACAGTATGTGTATGTATATTTTTGACTTATATATACATGAACGCCTTCCTGCAGGACACATAATGATCAGTGAAAGACAAGTTATAGTGCACAAGACTGTACTATTTTGTATTTTGTTAGAGCCCTATATTAAGTACCCGGAAAATTGACTTTTCAAATATATGAAAATTTATTTTATTCCTGTAGTTAACTGATATCTAACTTTTTACATCCAAAAATTTTCATGAATCCTCACCACTAACTTTAAAAACAACACATATTCCTATTTTCCATGTTTTTTATCAAAATTTTACATTTTCTGCCTTTAAAAATTCAAATAGCTGTCCAGGCACGAAGCTGAAGGATTTTTGAGAGCTACTTGATATAGTCAGTGTACATCTGGCTATATAAATTAGTTCGACATTATACAATTTATATTTATAATGTAATTTCTACATGACCGGAAAATACTAGATTTTGGGTGTTTTTTATGTAAACATGTGCATTTTCATACCCCGAGAAATGGAACTTTTTAAACATATAAAAATTTTATTTTTTTTTCCTGTAGTTAACTTTTCCACATATATAACTTTTTACACCAAAATGTTTTCAAGAATCCACACAAGTAACTTTTTAAAAATTTATTCCCATTTTCTGCGTTTTTTGTCAATATTTCCCAAGTTTTTACCCCAAAAAAAGGCAGCTTTCTGATCACATATCAAGCTAAAACTTCTTTTATCACTACTTGACAACAGTTAGCTTATTTTTGGCTATTTAAATAAATTTGATATAATTTAATGAAATTTTTACAATTCAATTCCTGTTTTTGGCGATTTTCTGTTAAATTTCGAACATTTCCCCCCAAAAAATCAATTTCGCCAGGGAATATTTTTGGGGATTTTTTTCCTGCAAGTCAGGACACCTCACTGATTCTGAAAATAGTGAAAACCCTTCTGAAGGAATTTGTTTGAGGTTCAATGCTATTTTGACTGGCCTATATACAAATACATTGCCCCCTTTATCGCCGAAAAAAAAATGAAAATTTTATGATGAAAAATTGTGATATTTTTCTTATTTCTGCTCAAAATATAGATTGTGGGCACTCGTTAGACCCGCCTCATCGAGGCGGTTCAAACGAGTACCTACAAACTATATTTTAGAGCAGAAATAAGAAAAATAAGGTATACCCCCGGAAACCCCTGTGCTGCTATATAAAAGTGGGGTTCAAGGGGGTCAAAATTATATAGGCGTGTTTTCGTGATGTACATTTTGTCATTATGCTGAATGAAAAAATCTCCAGTTTCCGACAAGCATTTCAATTCGACCACGAAATAGCTTATCCATTTAACCATTGTATTCGGGAAACCCCGAAAGGGGTACAAACAGTGCAGGTCCATATATCAGACGCCAAAGAACACGGCGTCTGATCAGGGCATGCACTATTTGCTAACAAAATTTTCCATCAAAAATAGAATAAAAATGAAAAAAGGCCTAACACACCTTATATGACAAATGGACTTATCCAACATATAGCAATGGCAGAGTCCACTAGTATACAATGGGTTAAGATACATTTTGATTAATGAGGCGATCATTAGGATACATGTATGACAATCAGGTGATAGAAAATTTTCACTTACAGCTGTAAAATGACATTTTTTGTTGTAAAAAAAATGATATTTTTTTATATAGTCTACTCCAAATATAGATTGTATGTGTTCGTTATAACCGCCTCAACTAGGCGCTTCTAACGCGAACCGCATACATCATTGTATGTTTTGAGCAATGATAAAGGAAGTAGCATTTACACTTGTAGATCCCATCTTCCTCCATAAAATCGTTTTAGGCACCCCCCTTCCCCAACCCCGAAAAAAATAAAAAACAAAAACAAAACATTTACTAACCGTTCCAAGGCGGTTATTCTGTTGTGGTTCATTATTGCTAAAGTTCGTCTTTGCATGACTGTATTGCTACATGTTACCCCTTTGCAGTTTGGCCATTTTGTGGGAAAGTAACTGTCCTTTTGGCTTTCCGCTTGTGAAATTTCATTATGGTGAGATTTTTATTTTGTTTGAATACTGGTTATTTGATTTATTTTTTGGATTTCTTTCCCTTTAAATTTGGTGTTTTGTATAGAAGGTGTAAGGTCATTACGAAAGTATGCCTATGCAAATACATTGTAAATTTTACCGCAGAAAAAAATGAAAGTTTTGAGATGAAGAATTGTGATATTTTTCTTATTTCTGCTCAAAATATAGATTGTGGGTACACGTTGGAATCGCCTCATCGAGGCAATTCTATCGAGTACCCACAATCTATATTTTAGAGCAGATATAAGAAAAATAAGTTTTACCCCGTAAACTCCTGTTTTACTATATAAAAGTGGGGTTCAGGGGGGGGGGTCTAAAATATATAGGCCTTATTTCCTGATTATTGCCTTCACTTCTATTTTGCCATTACGATAACACATTCGTGCGACTAAGTGCATTCTTTCAACGTCCAAAACGGTCAATTTTCTGATGAAAAAAATAATATTATTCGTAGTTTTACTCAGAAGTTAGGTTGTGGGAGTTCGTTAAATAATCACGTCATTTATGTGGTTCTAACGAGTACCAACAACTTATGTCTTTGAGAAGAAATACGAAAAATAATGTCTATTCCTGTAAAGTAGAAGTAAAACAAAGATCAGGAATTGATACAATTAACTTACTCCACCCATAAAAGACACCAAAGGGAAAGAAATACAAACATTAAGCGACCAGACCATAATGGAAACCTAAACAAAGGAAGGCCATAAGGACAGTTACTTTCCCACAAAATGGCCATATGGCCATCCAAAATTAAAAGACAAGTGATACACACAGTAAGCAACAAACAACAACATAAATAAATCGCCACAGAAGAGCCGCCTTGGCCCAGTTTTGTCTACATAAAATTGGGTTTAAGGGGATACACGGATACATTGGCCAGTTTTTCAAAGACGGAAATATGCACAACGCCATTGCGCATTTGAGCTGAAATAATGTTCGCCATATTTTATACAAGTGAGAAAAGTATTAACATACCAGCAGATATGGCGCCTCTCTGAGGCAGGTTCAAATGAATACCAGACAACATAGCTTTTCATGGAGATTAAATAAAAATTAGTTTTAAGGGGAATGGGAACACCTAGCACTTTTTTCTCCTATTTCTCAAAGGGAGACAACTTTGGGGAGTTGCGTTCGCTTTTCTATAAGCCCTTACCCACAGGAAAAGGGTCTATCATTAAAATAAAGAATTTACTCCCCAGGAGCAAATTCTTTCATTTAAGAGTTGACCCCTACTGACATGGGAGACAAAACACTTTTGCAAGAGTTGCCTCCCCTGAAGGTGTATCCATTCCCCTTAAATTATCACCAAATACCTACTTATTCGTTCTTTCTTTTTTATTATGTTTTCTTGTCTAACGACTTTCTACGCAAAAAATATATGTACTGCTTAAGATGGATAACAAAAAAAGAGAAACTCATCTCGAAAACACGCCTACATGTATATAATTTTTAACCCCACCTCCATATAGTAAAACTGGTGTTTGCATGGGGTGAACCTTATTTTTCTTATTTCTGCTCAAATAAAGATTGTGGGTACTTGTTAGAACCGCCTCATCGAGGCGGTTCTAACAAGTACCCACAATCTATATTTTGAGCAGAAATAAGAAAAATATCACAATTTTTCATCCTAATTTTTTCTCTCTTTTTGGCGATAAAGGTTGCAATGTATTTGTATAGTCGTGCTTTCGTAATGTTTCTCCTATTCAACATTTAGTTTCCTTTAGCATTAGAACCACAACAATCCTTAAATAACATTTCCCTATAAAATAAGATTAAACTAGGCCTTATCAATCGAAATATCCTATAACTCGTTTTCTGCACCAAAAAAAATGATTACAGGTGTTTGTGAGAACCTTCTCGACAAGCTTTCTCCAACGAGTAACTTTATTTTTAATCGAGCAGTATACTCCTTTGGACCCCGCCTCTCTCTATATCAAGTGGGGTTTACCAGGCTGTTAAAATGAATGGAGAATACTTTGCAACAGTCGTTTCACTTGAAAAAGCGCATGCTTTTTCTGTTTGCCTCATTTCGAACCAGACAAAAAAAATGAACGTCGGTTTCAATCATGGGATTGACTGACTCTGCAAGCCCATATTCGTGATCGCCTATTGTAAGTATGCTCAGAACAATTAATAATAATTTTAGTTATGCGGAGGTTCATTTTTCGCGTGAACTTGCAAAATACCATCCTGTTGGAATGTTGTTAGACTGTCATTTTGACATTTTAAGGGGATAAATACGCCTAGGCCGTTTTATGTCAGTTGTACAAGGAGCCATTTTTTTCCTTTGCGCTTGAAAAAAGGATCTGCTGTTAAAGGAAGTAATTTGCTCCTGAGGAGCAAGAATTTAGGAACAAATTCTTTCCTTTAATAGCAGATCTATCCCTATTTGAAATGAAGGCAATGAGCTGTCCGCCTCTGAATGCATATCAATTCCATTTAATAGTGTAACGAGCTTTCAATGCCTGCAATCGTCTAACAATGAGGATGTTCGCATCACGAAAACATGACTTTTTTAATTTTGACCCCCTTGAACCCCACTTTTATATTGTAAAACTGGGGTTTACAGGGATAATCGTATTTTTTCTTATTTCTGCTCTAAAATATATATTGTGGGTACTCTTTAGACCATGAGGCGGTTCAACAGAGCACCAACAAGCTATATTTTGAGGAGAAATAAGAAAAACATCTTAACATTTTCGGGATTTTTTTTTTTCGGCGGTAAAGTTTACAATGTATAGGGGTCTTTTCGTAATGGGGTGAAAAATTACATAACTGCTACCAGGAACTTCAACTGCGTCAACTTTAAATTATCATATATCATGTAGAGCAAATATCAAATTATACATTGAGGGGCAATAAGTGACAACCATCACGCAATGTTTACAAAGTTTTATAGCCGTCTTTTCTTCAACTTGCGAACGCATGCGTGCATTCGAGCGTGCTTGCATGCGTGCGTTGGTGTGTGGGGGAGGGGGGATATATTTGTTTTACGTCCCATCAACATCGAATGCCATTTTGAGACGAGATCTCGGATTCATTCGTCATGCCAGCATTGGGGCTCCGTGGTCTATTGGGTAAGAAAACTGTTTCTTAATTATCACTGCTGTGGGTTCGAGCCTCGCTCAGGTCACAGGTGCAACGCCAAGGTCTGCAACGGAAGACCAGATGTTTTTTCTCCGGGTACTCAGGTTCCAAATTAGTAGAAAAGTAATGAAAGGGGCAGTGAAAGCAAAACAAGAAAAAGTGAACCAAAGTCACTCTAGCAAGTAATATCACCCTGATAAGGCTCATTATGCATATTTTGTCACAACTCATCCCGGAGCGGCTGGTGAGACATGCGGCTGCAGGTGGGATGCGGGTTGTCGGTCTGTCGGACAATAAACTGCCACGAAAAATTGTTCTGTGGTTGGTTGTTATCCGGTGGACGGATGCCCCCACCCCCACTGTTGGCTTGAGATGGCGTGAGAAGCGCCTCACTGGGGTAGTTTTAACGAATTCGCCGCACAATACATACTCATAGCTTACAAAGAGAGAAATAAAGACGAAATGGAAACAAACATAAAATTTTCTGTTAGATGTTTTATTTTCTTTTTACAGCTTTGACATTTAGCTTCATCTCAAATTCATGCTCCATTTATTACAACAACCAAACTACATGTACTTATGCTAGACCTTGTAGACCGATCCTTTTGCTTTTTAAAGTAACGGTAACATTACGAAATCACGCTTATAAACAATCCGTTGTAAATTTTACCGCCGAAAAAAAAAAAAAACAATCACGAAAATTTTAAGAAGATTTTTTTTTACATTTCTGCTCAAAATATAGATTGTGGGAACCCGTGAGAACCGCCTCATCGAGGTGGTTCTAACGAGTAATCACAATCTATATTTTAGAGCAGAAATAAGAAAAATAAGGTTTACCGCCTGCAAACCCCAGTTTTTCTATATAAAACAAGGGGTCAAAATTATCGTGATGAAAAACATATTATAAACCAGTAAAAGAGAAGAAATGTCAGTCTAAGTTTTCAAGACTGCTCGGCAAGCAAAATTACATATTTTTACATATTTCAACATTTCAAATATTTTTAAGCATGTAGAGACAGATGTAGGGTAATTAAACAGTATGTAAGTTGTACGAGTATGTGAGAGAAATGACAATTAACAAGCCTTGATTCGGATAAAATATTTGAAAATGACACAAAATGAATGACTACAACAGGTGCGACTTTATATTTTTATTAGGTCACCACCACGTTATACATGTATGTGTTGGCATAGCGACAGATAAAGTTCGCTTTTTGTGATTACTGAAGGATAATTTTCCTGATTTTGGATATAAACCTTTGTTGTGGGTATTCATGAGAACCGCCTCGTCGAGGCGGCTCTAATGAATACCCACAATATAGGCTTTTATGGAAAATTCTTTTTACTGACCGTTCCAAAGCGGCTCCTCTGTCGCGGTTTAATTTTGTTATGGTTCGTCTTTGAGTGTGTGTATCGCATATATCTTTTTGTTTTGGATAGCCAATTGGCCATTTTGTGGGAAAGTAACTGTCCTTTTCGCTTTCAGCTATTGATGCTTCTATTAGGGTCTGATTATTCAATGTTTGTGTTCCTTTCCCTTTGGTGTCTCTTATTGGAGATATGGGTTAATTGTATCGATTCCTGATCATTGCCTTCACATCTATTTTACATGTCTACTTATTATGTATCTTATTTCTGCTTGAAACATAAATTTATATTTGTTGGTAAATGCATTCAGTGGAACTGCCCTAGCGAGGATGCTCACGTGAACAAGTCTGTGAAACGAAAAACATTCTAAGCCCCAGTTTGTATACTTTAGAGAAAATGGGGTCATATATTATTTTTCTTATTTCTGCCCAAAAACAGGGAAGGTTCCCACCAAGTTTTGTGTACAATAATGATAACTAGTCCATGTAATGAACACACCTCTAAATCCTAATTTATAAGGAGAAAACCTTGAGGTGGTTCTAACGAGTACTCACAATCTCTGTCTTGGAGCAGAAATAAGAAAAAATAGTATGGATTTTCATCAGAAAAGTAGCCATTTTTAGAAAATACCCTAAATCGTAACGGGTTTCAAAGCTCGACAATACGGTGGAATTCCGCTGTAAGGACCGGCTTAATTAAGACTACTTCTAAATGTTTTGGTATTTTTTCTTTACGTTTTGTAAACCCAATGTCCTGTAATAAGACACCACCTTTGAGACTGTTCAAAAGTTTCTTAAAGACCGCTTTTGAAGAGTCCCAAATGTTGTTTGAAATTAGAAATTTTACTGTATATATTTGTAGCCAATACTTAACAGGTTGTTTGTGTTGAGGTTTTACGTCCCCGTCAACACTTTTTAGGTCATTATAGAGTCATTGGTTCCGATTTTGTTGGATTTTTACACGACATTGAGATCAAATGACATCTCATCATCTACCGCCCAAAGAAACCTCCAGGTTTTAAGGGACGGTCATACTCGCACCACATGTCCTGGGCTGACCTTTTAAGCGATTCACCACTACTCAAAAGTTCGGTCTGTTTCAGGTCTGCGCGGAAGCACCCTGCAGCCCAATCTGTTTCTCCAAGCCCCGATTGGCGGGGTGTTCATTTAAGAGAAATAATGAAATCATTATCTTTTTCGGGCCACATAAAAGATCATTAGGACTGCTTTTCGAGTGCATGTACATGCACTCTACAGTCTCAAATCCGTCTAATTACGATTACATTTGTACACACCAATATAACACATAGAGGATCTTACATGAGTGCTCATGTATTATTGAATTTATTAAACGAGTTGAGGATAAGGGATAAAATGCGAGGCCTTGCCGAGCATTTTATCCCTTTTCATCAACGAGTTTAATAAATTCAATAATACATGAGCACTCATGCAAGATTCTATTTATCATATGACATTTAAAGCGCATTTTATTCATGATTGTTTACAAAAATGTCAATATTCCGCCATTAGTAAACGCGACGTCGCACATGTAACGTTACGGAACGTATCTAGCTAATTCGCATATTTAATCCACTAGTGGATTATCGAAAATATTACATGGCGTTATTACACTCTCAGACGCGACGTCATATGATAATTAGAGATTATCACATGGGATTTTGGTTATCGCCCGATGTATCAACCCGAGACCCCATTATCTGCCCGAAGGCTTAAGCCTGGGGGCAGATAATGGTCGAGGGTTGATACAGAGGGCGATAACCAAGACCCCATGTTATAATTTGTTTATCACATATTCAGATCCTATTCTTACTGTGTTTGACGATCATAAATTAAAAAAAAAAAGTGATAAAAATCGTGATTCAAGTAAAAAAGCGCATAACGTCACGTCTAACTATTCGCGTTACGTCATGTAATTGGCAACGCCACAATAACGTCATGAGTAGGCTGATAACCGCTGTCCGTTCAAAATACACTGTTTCCGGTTATCAGCCCGGGCGGGCTGATAACCGGAAATGGAAACACGCATTATCACACATGCAAAACATGGGTTATCATGTTAAATATACATGTAGTACTGAATATGCGATAAAGTGTATTCTTTCATAACTCCAAAATGGTTACTCTGTCATAATGTTCTTATTTATACTCCAAAACATAGGTTCTGGGTGTTCGTTAGATCCGCCTCATTGAGGCGGTTCTAAAAGGTAGCCACAGGCTATGTCTTAGAGCAGAAATAAGAAAAATATTGCATCCCTCTATACCCCAGTTTTCTCTAGAATGGGGTTTAGAGGAGTGTTCACGACAAGAACTTGTGTACATGATGGTAAACTTAACTTAGTCGGAATACTACCTTTCCTGACTGTATGAAAAACATTACTTGAACAAGTCCATGAAATGAGCACCCCCATAAACCCCACTTTATATAGAGAAAAATGAGGTTCACGGCGGTATGCATTATTTTTATTTTTCTTATTTCTTCTCCAAGACATAGATTGTGGGTACTCCTCACGGTTCTTACGGGTACCACAACCTATATTTGCAGTATATATAAAACAATAAATATCACGGATTTTCATAAGAAAATTAGCCATTTTGGAGATCAGAAAAAAATTTATTATGTCGCACGGGTGTGGTATCGCAATGAAGCGGTGTCTGGGACCATCCATATAGAGCACAGCGAAGACTCTGATCAGACTTCGTGGATGCACAGGCTGATCCGAGTTTTCGCTGCGCTTAGATGCTCGAATGCCCCTTTTGGCATAGCACAAATATTGAGTACCCTGGCAAACCCAATATTTCACAAAGAAAAGTGGTATTTTCCAGGAAACGCATTTTACTCAAAACCCATATTTGGAATATAAAGTAGAAAAATTTCACTTAAAAAAGCCATATGTTGGAGCGATACGTGCATCATACTTGTTTACTGAACTGAATGGGTAAGAAATAACCTCTCATTCCCGTACAACCAACTTGACGTTAGCTGAAGGGATTTAAAGCGTGAGTTATGCCAGTTCCGGTTGGAAAATGACAGGGGTTTTCTCGTTAGCTGTCGCCCAGCTTGTTTATAGAAATTGTATTCGTTGTACATATAAACTCAGAAACATATAACATGTATTTGTCAAGGTCCTTACATTTGCAAAAAGCCCTGTTCTTTTCATGCATGCAGAGTTATTTGAAAGTCCGTTTTGCGTTTCTCTGAATATGATTTTAAGGAAGATAGATTATATCACATGGCCATGTTAAACTTACGTTCTAGAGCTAAGAGTTGTCTATCTTTGTTTGTGCTCCGTCAACAATAATAAGGTCATTTTGGAGACGTTGCTTCTGATTTCCAGGTTCTTTTACCCGACAATGAGATGCATTGACATCTCAAGCCCTGCGGTCTAAACAAACCGCAAATGCATCACTCTTCCTCGGCCGGCTCGGCTTGAACATTCTAAGCGGTTTTCCGGTACTCAAGTTCGGTCGATGTCAGCTCTGCGCGAGGGCCCCATGCAGCCCAATCTACTACGTCATTTCATATCCAAGTCATTTCGTACCATTTTGGTCTGGAAACCTTCTGGACGGGGGCGCCCGCGATGTCTGTCAGTGTCTCTTAAAGATGCTTGGAATGTTGGTGTTGTAAAAACAAACTGTTTTACTACGAACAATAGCATGCATAGAGAACACCCGTTTTTCAGACATACCGAATGTGGCCTTTGACTATTTCATTAAATTTATGTATCAAGATTGACATCTGAGTAGGGCAAAGGTAGAAGAAATACGACAACATGTTTTACTTTCGTTTACAACGCTACAAAAGTGACATGCCATAAACGGACAGTGACGGCATGGCATTTCGCATTCTGCGTACATTCTTCATTTGCATATAAATATTGGTAAATTATTCAATCAAAGCACAGAAAGCTATTGTGGGTCGAATGTCCCTGAGTGTCGGCTAGGACTATGAGCCTGGACGGGATTTAGACTTTTTGGTTTAACCCATTAATTCCTGCACATTAAGCAAACAGTTAAGCTATGATCAGGCGCTACGTTCTGTGGCGTCTGATATGTGTGTAGATTTATTAACAAAGTCCCATCATATAAACGAGACCGTGAAATGAACACCGCTATAAAGAGAAAACTGGGGTTTACAGGGCGTATATATTATTTTATTTATTTCTGCTCCAATACGTAGGTTGTAAGTGCTCATTAGAGCCGCCTCAGTGAGGCGGTTCTAACGGGCACCGACAATATATATAAGTTCGTTGTATAAATAAGGAAATAATAACACATTTTCCTCTGAAAATTAGCCATTTTGGAGAAATGAAATATTGCACTATGTTAGATGGTGTGTTATCGTCATACCAGCGCATTAGTTTGTAAATATTTTCAGCCTGTTCTATTTACACGGCACTCTGATGTCACAACGGCAAGAATTGTGAGGTCATAAAATCGTTACCTTGATTGCGTACAAATCAATGGTAGTCATAGGGACATTAACACGAAAACTACTGTGCTAAGTAACTTTTAAATAATTGACAAACAATCGACCCAAAAATGAAATTCACCATCTTCATGTTTGTTTACAGAATAACACGCTAGTTAGCTCCCCCGCCCATCGGGGCTTTGAGAAATAAATTTGGCTGCATAGTGCTTTCACGCAGCGAACATTTGAGTACTTGTAAGCCGCTTAGGCATAGGCGTGCCAAGGGAAACCCGTCCCTTAAACACTAGCGGTTTCTTTGAGCGGTAGGGCTTGAGATGTCATTTCATCCCGATATGGTTAAAAGTCGACCAGTTAATGCAGTTAAAATTGGAAGCAACTTCTCCGATATGACATAAATAGTGGTGACGGGGACGTAAAAACCGCAACACAAACAAATAAAGCCCGCTGCTGGTTTTTAACATTTTATCACTGGAATCTTCCGCCTGTATAAAGCAGGCGGTCCTTTCGATATTTAGGGGTGCTGGGCGGAGATGTTTTCAGAAATGCACATACTTTTCGAACACTGAATGGTCGTTTTTAACAAGCATCCATCTAAACCCAATTTCGTATAAGGAAAAATGGGGTTTACAGGTGTAAGAATTATTTTCTTTAATTTTGCTCCAAGACATAGGTTGTGGGTATTAGTTAGGCGGTTCTGACGAGCACCCTCAATCTATGTTTGAAGCAAAAATATCACAAATTTTCATTGGAAAAAAAATCCGTTTTGAGCCCAGAAGAAAGGCACTATGTCTAACGGATGTATTATGGTAATGTAAAATAGACTTATGTGTCGCGCCAAGCAAAAAGGAATTTACGACCATGTGCGCCCAGAGAAGACTTAGATCGGGCTATGCATCCGCACAACTGATCAGAGTTTTCGCTATCGGTTACAGTTGCTTCAATAACTCGAGTATCTTTGAGACCACGATTTTTTTTTTGACACGGGAAGTAGGAACTATTGACAGTTAATCATTTCGCCAGTTCGTAAGAAATAATTCGGATGACTTAAGAATATATTTTCGATCTATTGGAAATAGGAATTTTGCATTTATTCATTTGAACCGCCTCAATGAGGCGATTCTAATTAGTACACACATTACAATAACACACCCGTTCGACATAGTGCATTTTTACATATCTCCAAATCCGTGATTTTTTTCTGCTTTTTACTGCAAATAAAGGTTGTGGGTGCTCGTTAGAACCGCCTCATTGAGACGGTTCTAAGGCGTACCCACATCCTATGCCTTGGGGCAGAAATAAGAAAAATGATGTGTACCCCCGTAAACCCCAGTTGTCTCGGTATAAAGTGGGGTTTAGGGGATATTCATATCACGGACTTATTCACGTGATGAACCTCCAGAAATTATCCTTAATTAAATTGATATCTGGAACTTTGGGAAATGTTTTCGGGGCTATCTCTGTTCTTGTTATTAAAGTTTCGCAAAATATGGATACCCCCTACTGCCCTAAAGCAATATGAAAACACGCCTATTCATATATATTTAAAAATTTAACCACCAAAAAAAAAAAGATTTTTTCAGATAAAAAATCTGTTATTCTTCTTATTTCTGCTCAAAAACATAGATTGTGGGTATTGTAGCTAGTCTGACCCAGAACAAATGTACACTCTATATTTTCCAGTTCTGTGGTGTATTCATCGCGTGTACAAGTCCGTAAAATAAAAAAAAAAAACCCTAAACCCCACTTTATATAGAATAAACTGTGGTTTACGGGGGTAAACATTATTTTCCTTATTTCTGCTCCAAGACTACTGCATAGGTTGTGGGTGCTCGTTAGAACCGCCTCAATGAGGCGGTTCTAACGAGCAACCTCAACCTATGTTTTGAGCATTTATAAGAAAAATATCAAGAAATTTCATCAGAAAAGTAGCCCTTTTGTGAGATGTGAAAAATGCACTATGTCGCAAGGCCGAGTTAACATAATGCTTTCTAGATCTTGTTAACGTGATGACATAAATCTCAGTAAGTTTACAATGATCTCATATTGTATTTATATTTCAACAGTCAGAAATGGAAACTAATAAAAGTCCTTAAGATAAATATTGAAGCAATTATTTACACTTTCTGTCATGTTGTACACTATCATTAGTAGAAAGCGACTCAAGTCTTCACGGTGTAGCGAACGTAAAAAATATACTGCCGTGTGTGATTCATTGTTCTTTGCTCAATCAAACGCAACGTTCTATGCGACGTCACGATAACCTTGTCCATTTATAGACTTTTTACCTATGCTTAATATATAAATAAGACGTTTACATATAAGAACATTAAACGTTAGAAGCGCTGAAAAGCCACACATAGAGCTACGTTAGTAAATGAATTCTTGCACTTTAAGCTTCGAAATCAGAGTGCAAACCAGCATTGAAGTCGACAAATGCAGCTTTATTAAAAACAACTGGATTACAGATTGTAAAGAAATAAACAATTTAGATTCAGGCAGTCGGTGCTCTAAGTTAAGTGAATTGATTTCTTAAACTGCAACGTTTTGTAACGCTTTGCTTAGGGGGACTTCGATATTTGCCGAAAGCTCTGAGAGACAATATATAATAATTTAGACAGCTAATTGTTAAAGCCCTAGGGGATTACTGTCCTCGATCTCAATACACATAATAATGAGAACATTGTAAGAAATTAGTAAATGATGAGCAGCCTGTCATGATCTTCGCGTGGCGGACAGTACAAGGACAGTGAGAGTTGTCAGATCTACAATCTTGCAGCAACAGAAGAGTAGGAAGCTGACAATTAGTGTATCGGATTAAACCTGGAAACTTATTGCAAACGGGCCAATCACAGAAAGTTTATAAATCAGAGCCTGTTATCCTCACCGCTGAACTTGTCAAATAGTTATTATTTATGAAACTCGTTTAATGTAAACGTTAAGATTAACGACCAGCATCAAGGGTTATTAATTGAACTAAACAAATTCAACGGACAAAGTCAGTTCTCTCAACAGCTTTGGCTGTTAAAGCAGCCAGTTCAACTCGGTCAAAGTCGTTAGAATATGAAAAATAGGAGTGTTGAAGTTTATTTCTACTGCAATGGTTGTACCGCCAACAATTATGGGAAAATGGCATGGATGCCAGCTTTTATCCTCAAGATCGTATTCCTGGTCATGCTTTCATTGTTGACAACATCAGCAAACAGTTTCTTGATTTACATTGCCTACAAGACAAAGTCTCTAGTCTCCAATACCAAAGTATTTGTTATAAGTATTAGTGCGGCACACTTCATTGGCAGCGTTATTATTATTCCATGTTGGATCATATCAAGACTGCTACCAGAGGTAGCAGTGGAGCACCATTTCTGTGATATAGTTAGTTTCTCCTGGGTTCTCATGATACTGACATCCTTCTATTCATTATCAGCGATGTCCCTGGACAGATACTTTATTATATCTAATCCAATGTTGTACCCATTCCAAGCTACCACAAAGAGAAAAGTGATTGCCCTGTTCTGTATTTGGGCGGCGTGTATTATATACGCACTCGCGCCAATAATCGGATGGGGAGAATACAAGTTCCAGCCCGACGCAATACCATTCTGCGGACTAAACATGCGTTCCTCGTTATCATACACAGCTATTCTAATGGTGGTCGGGTTTGTTGTGCCTCTTGTGTTGGACATGGTATCGTGTACTAGGATATTAGCTATAGCAAGAAGACAGTCTATTGCCATAGAGGTGAGGAAAAGTTCATTTGGCTCACTGAACGTTTGTAATGTTAATCCTGCTACCTCAAAGACATCGGTCGGTCAGTCTGCGAAGTTGAGCAAATTGAAACAGAAGTTGAATTCCCTTAGACTGATATTTGCCGGAACTGGTAAGAGAATATTTACTTTTGCTTTTCTCATTGTCTCCACATGTCATTACGATAGCACATCCGTGTGGTATACTACATTGTTTCATAACTCAAAAAAAGGCAATTTAATGATGAAAATTTGTGATAATGTTCTTATTTTTACACCAAACATAGGTTTTGGGTGCTCGTTAGAACCGCCTCATTGAGGCGGTTCTAACGAGTACCCACAACCTATGTCTTGGAGCAGAAATAAGGAAAATGTTGTTTACCCCCGTAAACCCGAGTTTTTTTTTCAATATAAAGTGGGGTTTAGGGGGGGTCTTTATTTCACGGAATTGTTCACGTGATGTGCTGGTCGATAATTTAAACTGGCTTGCTTACGTTTGGACAACCAAAACCGAAAAGTGGTCATCGAGCGTGCTCCCAGCGGAGACCCGGACCAGACAGCGCGTACGCGCATATTCTGCTCAGAGTCTTCCCTGGGTGCTTTATGGATGGTCATTTCATTCAGTAGAGGTTGTATTCAAACAAAGCATCATCGCCAAAACAGGCCTATATGGTTCTGACCACCCCCCCCCCCCCCCCGCCTTGAACCCCTCTTTCATATAGTAAAATTGGAGTTTACAGGGGTAAACCTTATTTTTGTTATTTCTGCCCTAAAATATAGATTGTTAGGACTCGTGAGAACCGCTTCGACGAGGCGGTTCTAACTTGTACCCACAATATATACTTTGAGTAGTATTAAGAAAAATATCACAATATGTCATCTTAAAAGTTACGTATTTTCTGCTTTAAATTTTACAATGTACTTGTATAGGCGTGTTTACGTAATGTACAGGCTGATCTGAGACTTCGCTGAGCTCACGTACACGTACTTTCTTGCACACCAGACAAGGAAATTCAAGATTTTACCCTGGGATAGAAATTTATGTTCTGACCCTGGTGTTCCGACCCCAAATCGAATATAATCGCACGTTTGATAACTGCACTGGTTGATTACAACCTCATGCGCGGCGTCGTCATGCGTGACGTCACTAAACATTCATGTTGTGTCATCACAAAATGGCGGACGTCGGTAACCGAAGTGACATCAGCATTAAAAATTCGCAATAGAAATGGAAGGTATGCAAGAAAAAGAATCCTATATGGGTGTGAGGGGTGGATAGAAAAATCCGTCCCTCGGGACGGATTTTTCCGTCCACCCCTCACACCCATATAAGATTCTTATATTCCGCTTGTGTCCCTTTTTTAGTCTACTGTTTGAATAGCACTTACACTACTCTTTTCCACGTGACAAAAACAAACCTATCTCGTCAGGCCGCGCCAAATTAAGAATTCTGATGCTTAGCAAATGTTGTGCGGGATAGTTCAAACTGCTTACACAAACTCCATATATGGCACAGTAGTGGCATTGAACAGGTCTATTGCCACGCATTTTGGTATGCCTGTGGTAAATTTAACTAAAAAAAAACAACTTATACTTGACGTGTCGTGTGGCGTCTGATCTGAGTATACAGTATTTGTCAATTTCATCTTCTTGGGACGCCAGGCATAATTAAGTAAATAGAAATTATTATAGTTTATCAACGACCTTTGAGAGTTCAACGTTCAAGCGTGCTAAGACTATTCCATGTTTTAGGGGAAGCAGGTTTCGGATTTCTTTTTTCGCAGGATTTTAAAATTTTAAATAAGTTTTTTGATAATCCCATTGTGTAGAATTCGTGGCCAAGTGGTTAATATGATGCAGTACGATCCTCAATAAAACTATATCGCCCACTATAAATTCCCAACTGATGGCGATTTACCTAAAACACGGACTAGTCCAAAATTAAAAATGCATTCACGTCGCACTCCGTTTTGAAAGACTATAGTGTGAGTTAAGTTTATTTATGGGAGGTATATACACATAAAAGAACAATATCATCCACAGCCAATAATAGTGTCATTATGTCCGTCAAACAGGTAGTTTTCACTGCCCAGCGTCTTTTCTCTATGGCGATAACTGTCATTAAGATTGATTACTGGACAGTGGTTGGGCTGAAGGATAGGAAGGACCAAACTTGAATGAAACTTAGACGATACATGTAACCGACATATTAGGCAAAATCATACCTTGGCCATAACCTTTAACCTTTACCACTCTCTAGGCTAATTCAGAAGGCGACAAATCGTTGATAACTTTCTTATTTTTCCCAGAAGACAGGACTTGACATCCCATGCAAATTGTCTCCACAGGACATCCCATGCAAATTGTCTCCACAGGAGACAATTTGCATGAGATGTCAAATCCTGTTTTCTAGAAATCCTGTTTTCTGGGTAAAATTAGAAAAAAAAAATCAAAATGTCGTCTGCTGCGAAAAAAAAAAAAATCGGCGTGTAGAGCGTTAAGACATCACAACACATGGCATCTGCTTTCAACTGGTGTCTGCTAGTTACCATAAAAGTCATTGTTACATACAGCGTCGGTCCAGATCAGTTCGCCCCACTAGAATCAATCTGATCAGGGTCAACACTTGGTCTGTATGCAAAATAGGTTTGAAAAAGTTTGCGTGAAGATGAAGTAGATGACATAAACAGACACCATGTTCAGTTGCAGTTTTTCTTTGAATCTTAATGGTTACATGTTACTTGTTCTAGATGGGAAACCCCACTCCCACCCCACTCGCACACGCAAAACATCTTCAGAGGCGGCAATAAGAGTCTAGGCTTAAAGGAAATAATTTGCTGCTAAGAAGCAAATTCTTTCTTTTCTGAGAAGACATGTGGATAAGAGAATCAAAATTAATGTTGTTTTGATAGAAGCCTCCGCGGTGTAGTGGTCACGCTACTCGCCTTATAAACCAGGGGTCACAGGATCGATCCCGGGCTTCTCAAGACTTTCGGGTTAGTCTTTAAACCGAGCACCCGTCTCCTTATGACCTTAGCTGTTGGTGGGACGTAAAACTAAAACAACTGACTGAGTGCTGTTTTGTTTCTACTCCTCTTAGGAATAGCTACCATTAATGAACACCCCACCCGTTAAACCCCATATTATATTGGGGGTTACGGGGATATACATTCTTCTTCTAATTTCTGCTCCAAGACATATGTTGTTGGTACTCGGTAGAAGGAGGCGCTTCTAACGAGCACGAACAACCTATGTTTGGATTATAAATAAGACAAATACAACAAATTTTCATCTGGACAATAAGCATTTTGGAGAAATGAAAGACTGCCCTTCGTCACACAGATGTATTATTGTTATAAATCAATTACAGTGGAACTCCAATGGCTCGAACACCTTTGGGACCCGTAAAATCTGTTCGAGTCAGGGGTTGTTCGAGCAACTGAGGGTTACTGCCAGGGGGAATAACGGGGCAAATTTTGGGACATCCTTTTAATGTTCTATAATAAAAAATGTATGCTGTGTGTACTCATTAGAATCGCCTCGTCGAGGCGATTCTAATGAGTACACACAGCATACATTGGCAAGATAAAAGTCGAAAATCTCTTTAATTACCCCGCACTATTTATTATGTAGAGGAATTCCCTAGGGACGCAAGAACGGATTCGAGCCAGCCATGGTTAACGAGCCATCGGCGTTCGAACAATCGAAGTTCTACTGTACATAAAATGGTGTTCACTTGCACACGTGAACGTTCATTTAAAATGACAAATGTTTCCACATACATGCCGGCAAATGATGAAATGTCTTCCACGTTCGACCGCATTCCAACATTAACCCTTTTTGTACCAAATGGAATCTTCCTCCATATATATAGCAGGAGTCAATTTCGAATTTTAGGGGTGTCAGGTTGTGTTTTCTTCAAAATTTATCTGGAAAATAGCTGAACTTTTTGCAAACAGTGGAGGCCCTGATCAGACGCCGCGTTCTGCGGCGTCTCATCTGGGCCTGCATTGTTTGCCAGGGTACCCGTTTCGTGGTTTCTGGTGCTAAATGGGTTAAAGGCAGTAGTAGGCTAATATGCTGTTTTATGTAAAATAAATCTTAGGAACAGATATCACATGTCACCATTTTTAACCAATATAATACATCACACTGCGTAACCATTAAACGTAATAACCCATTTGCTCGACAGCCGAATAATCACATTAAAACAATAGTACTGTTCTATTTTAAGTCATTGCCAAGGTAAAATGAGACAAAAACCGCAAGAATTAAAAAAATGATTGATAGTTCCCATCCGAACAAATAAGTTTAGAGCAACTCAGAACTTGGTGACGTTTTGTACTAATACTAATAATTCATACTGGATAAGATAAAACGTGTCTTATGAAATTATCTTTTAATAAACCATTAAGCCTCATAACACCTGGTGTTAAGACAGGGTGTGGCGGCCGTAAAACGTCTCATGGTGTAGTTATTATTTTCTGGTCCGTTGGGATTCCATTGTGGAATTTCGATGATACTTGATTGTGACTTATGTGGCCTCATCACGAAAACACAACTACATAATGGTAAAGGTTACAATGTATTTGTATACTATTAGGAGTGTTTTCGTAATGTAATAGACTGTAGCTAGCTGGTCTGGTCCGGAAAAAAAACGCGAAAGCTTTGCAATTTTCAGTTCTGTTGTGTATTTCTTGCCTCCAAATACCTAGGACATGCACTATGATGCTTATTCAGCAGATGCTCAAATCAGCCAGCACTCACAATTACTTACTGCCTGTATGTCAAAGGACATCAGTGAATGCATCTGGCGAAAACTGATCCGCAAAAGCCGATCTGAAACATCGCTGGACTTCAGTGCCCAACAAAATGTTTTTGCTTGAATCAGCTCTCAAGTTTAACCCCTTTTTGTACCAAATGGAATTTTCCGTCTTATACATTGTATATAGCAGGAGTCAAGTTCAAAATTTAGGGGTGTCAGGTTGTGTATTCTTAAAAATTTATTTGGAAAATGACTGAAGTTTTAGCAAACAGTTGAGGCCCTGGTCAGTTCTGCGGCGTCTGATCTGGGCCTGCACTGTTTGCCAGAGTATCCGTTTTTGGGGGGTTTCTGGTACAAAATTGGTTGATGCCCGTAGAAAGGGCAGTAACAAGCAAACAAGACCCGCAAAATATTTTCGAACAGAAAGAAGCAATTATGCCCGTGGTAAGCATCATGCAGCCCAGTCTATTTCTCCAAGCCCCGATGTGAGGGCGAAGTCTTCGGTAGTCGCACAAATTTGGTTGTAGGTTTGTCGAGCGCCGACTCATGTACGTATGATAGTTGAAAATGCTGAACTCGTCACAATAACGCGCCAATATAACTTTGACACCCTAAAACCCCACTCTTATGCGGTAAAAATTGGGTTTAACAGGGGTATATATTGTTTACTTTATTTATATACGATAAAAAAAAAAAAAAAAAAACAGAATTTTTGATCTGAAAATTTTCTTTTTAAGGTGTAAAGTTCTCAATATATTTGAAAAAGCATGACTCTGTAATGTAAATATGTTCCTTTTATTTTTCAGGTAGCTTTCTTATTTGCTGGGCTCCCTACCTCGCCGCACATACATGGATGGTGTTCGTAAAACCACCTGCGACCACAGATGAGGAGACTATGCCTTACATTCTAGAATTCAGTGTCATGTTCATCGCGCTGTCTAACAGTTTCATCAATCCAATAGTCATTCTTCTTACAAATCGAGACTACAAACGGAAAATCAGACAAGTGATGTATTTATCATGTGGATGCTTTGAAGAATCAATTATGGATGACCGTAGTGACTTTGACAGTAGCGATACGTTGAGGAAGTCCGAAGTTCCTGTGCAAAGCAACGGAGACAGGACAAAACATGGCAAAATGCGCACGAGCGTTGTGACGTTAGACAAAAGTTCGGAGATTCATACAAGCACGACGACTGTGGATATAATCTCAGACATGCAAGAACATGAAACTAATTTATCTGATGAAAATAAAACTTTGGATCAAATATCAGCTATAATTCCTGATGTTGTTGTGAAATGAGACCTTCTGCAAATAAAGCTCAACAAATCGTGTCGGTATATTCTATAGAGGCATATACTACAGAGCGCGAAGGTCGAGTGCCTTTCGGGCGAATCGTTCCGCGCGCGAACGAAGCGCTATTCGTCCAAAAACGAGTTTGGCTTCGCTGCACTGGTAAACATGATGCCAGCGACAGAATATTGTGTGGGAGGACAGTGTGCGTTTCAAATCAGATGAAGATAAATAATGGCATCCTGATTTGCAAGTAGGTTTAAATAGATTTAGAATCACTTTTCAAGAAGTGACACATAATTGACAGTTGAAATGATGAATTTCGGATGCCTTCACTTTAATGACAGTGACATAACGCAAATGAGTCGTTTCAGGAGAAATGGCTATGTCCCCATAACAAAGAAATATGTCATATGTTTTCGCATACTCAGAAACCTGAACTCCCATGCTTGCTTGATGGAACCTTGGGACGATGTCTATCTGTGAAGTGCCCAGCGAAGACCTGATCAGTCTGATCATAATCGTTGCCGATCATTGGGGCTTGGAGAAATAGATTGGGCTGCATGATGCTTCCACGCAGAGTTGAAACCAACCGCACACGAGGACTGGTAAACCGCTTAGAAGATCTAAGCCTGCCCAGGTAAAAGTGCAAGTCGGACCGTCCTTGCATATAAACCCTTTTGGTTTCATTGGGCGACAGAGCTTGAGATGTCTTTTCATCTCAATGCCAAAGACCCACAAATTTTGGAAGCAACGTCTCCAAAATGACCTAAATAGTGTTGGCGGGAACATTAAACCTCAAATCAAACAAACTGATCCGAATCTTTGCTTGGCACACTTTTTGTAATACATTTTTGTCGCCATTTTGGTTCAAACTACGCAGTAATGACATGGGGACCTTGCCATCAAACTTGACTTGAAGAGAATCTTGAGGCAATGGCCAGGTGTTGCGCTAGATATATTAATATATCAAAATTTCGCTATGGATAAACAACACAAGGCCACACAAAGCGCAAGTTACGTAATATTATTACTTATACATTCACAGTGCACTGGGGGACTGAGGACAAAGTTAAATGTACGGGTTATTAATTTAATCTTCTGACACAGAAAAAAATGTGATAGCCTGTGGCTGAATGCAGAACACTGCAGGTGTTAAAACACACGGGCTCAATCAAAGCAGCGACCTTTTGCGATTTCCATACTACCTATGCCACGTAGGAGCCTTCGTGGTGTAGTGGTTTCGCTACTCGCCTTGTAAACTAGGGGTCGCAGGATCGATCCCGGGCTTCTCCAGACTTTCGGATGAGTCTTTAAACCGAGGTCCCGTCTCCGTATGACCTTAGCTGTTGGGTGGACGTAAAACTCAAACACTCACTCACACTCACCTATGCAACGTCATCAGAAGAGCCAAGCATTTGAGAACAACAACGATGCTGATCAGATTGCATGCGCGATGTCTGATCAGGACTCTTTGTGTTCGCTGCCCGGAACGTTCAACGTACATCTGACACGTGACCATGTCCATGTGATGAACACCCTCTTAAGCCCACTTGATACATAGAAAACTGGGGTTTACGGGCTATACATTATGTTTCTTATTTCTGCTCCAAGACATAGGTTGTGGGTGCTCGTTAGAACCGCCTCAATGAGGCGGTTCTAAAGAGCACCCATAACCTATTTTTGCAGTATAAATAAGAAAAAATATCATGGATGTTCATCAGAAAAGCAGCTATTTTGGAGATGGGAAAACTGCGCTATGATGCACGGGTGTGTTATCGTTATATCTGACGTCCCATCATGTTATCAAGCCCGCGAAGCCCCTAAGCCCCACTTTAGAGAAAACACGAGTTTACGGGGTGTGCTTTATTTTTCTTATTTCTGCTCCAATACATAGGTTGTGGGTACTTACTCGCTTGAACCACCTGGATGGGGCAAATCTAAAGAGCACTCACAATCTACGTTTGCTGTATAAATAAAAAAAACATATATCACGGATTTTCATCAGAAAAGTAGCCATTTTGCCGGGAGATGTGAAACAAATGCACTATATCACACGGTTGTGTTATTGTAATGCGTATCTAAACATCACGAAAACAGGCCTATATAACTTTGACCCCCTGGAATCCCGATTTTATGTAGTAAAACTGAGGTTTACAGGGGTAAGCAGTATTTTTCTTATATCTGTTCTAAAATATAGATTGTAGGTACTCGATGAGGCGGTTCTAACAAGTACTCATAATCTAGATTTTGAGCATAAATAAGAAAAAGTCACCATTTTTCATATTAAAATTTTCGAGTTTTCGGCGGTAACATTTTCAATGTATTTGTATAGGCGTGTTTTCGTAATGGATTCAAAGACTTACTAGAAGGCTGTATGTGTCTTGCCTTGCCACAAACCCCGAAGACAGATTTTTTCGTGGCGAGACTCATACGGTGGGTTATATTATCAAACGAGGCGGAACACAGTCAAAGGTGTAAGGTATCATATGAGCCCCGCCAAGCGAATTTGGGTCTTCGAGCATTCCGTCATGACAAATTTCAACTGCGCATGCCCAGCCATTCAGAGGGGCGAGGGATATGGCTGTCTGTCTGAAGGTTCCTCTTCATTCGCTGCTTGTATGAGCGAGCAGCGAAGGTTCTGGCGAGACTGCGCGGATGCGCAGGCTCGCCTGAACCTTCGCTGCTCGCATAGGCGATAAGAACCAAAATCGCTTGACGCGGCCCATATAGACCAGCAGTGACTCAGATTAGCCAACAAATCCTCAGTCTGCTTAGCGAATTTGCCATTGACGTCTTTTTTCAGTTTTACGGCCCTTTTAAGACTATTTCACTCACTTCGAGAAGATTATTAATCAGAGGTGGGCTAAAAACTTGGCCTTCCACTGCAGAACTTGGCGTCTCGCGTGACCCGAGCGAGACTCGAACCACAGCGGTGAGAGACCTTATGATTATTACCTTCTAGGCCACTGAGGCCCGTTGCCATTGACGCCATACTTGAGGGTAAAATATGATTAATGAGCTGTCTTTACAAAATAAAGACTCCCATAAATAAGGATTGCTATAAATAAAGACACAGCAGAAACAATTGCTATAAATAAACACCCCTATAAATAATGATTGCAACAAATAATGACAAGCATTACGAAAACACGCCTTGACAAATACATTGCCAATTGTTTGGCCAAATATTAGAAATTTTAAGATGAAGAATTGTGATATTATTCTTATTTCTGCTCAAAACATATATTGCGGGGACTCGATGGAACCGCCTCGACGAGGCGGTTCTATCGAGTACCCACAATCTATGTTTTTGAGCAGAAATAAGAAAAATAATTAATACCCCCTTAAACCCCAGTTTCACTATATAAAAGTGCGGTTTGAGGTGGTCAAAATTATATAGGCGTATTCTCGTAATGTTGATAATTGTTTTCCAACGGAAAAAACGAAAAGGTTTAGGTGAAAAATATTATTTCTGCTTAAAATATAGATTGTATGTGCATGTTAGAACCGCCTCATTGAGGCTGTTCTAACGAGTGCAAACAATCTTATATTCCCAGTTTTACATTATTTACTATATAAACATGGGGTTCAATGGGGTCAGAATTACATTACGAAAACACGCCTATACAAATACATTGCCAATTTTTTGGCCAAAAATTAGAAATTTTAAGATGAAAAATTGTCATATTTTTCTTGTTTCTGCTCAAAACATAGATTGTCGGGACTCGATAGAACCGCCTCGACGAGGCGGTTCTATCGAGTACCCACAATCTATGTTTTTGAGCAAAAATAAGAAAAATAATGTATACCCCCTTAAACCCCAGTTTTACTATATAAAAGTGGGGTTTGAGGGGGTGAAAATTATATAGGCGTATTCTCGTAATGTTGTGAATAATTATTGTTTTCCAACGGAAAAAACGAAAAGGCTTAGGTGAAAAATATTATTTCTGCTTAAAATATAGATTGTATGTGCATGTTAGAACCGCCTCATTGAGACTGTTCTAATGAGTGTCAACAATCTTATATTCCCAGTTTTACATTATTCACTATATAAACAATGGGTTCAATGGGGTCAGAATTATATAGGCGTCTTTTCGTGATGACTTGGAAGAAATGGCTGATAAGAGGCTTTGCTGGTCATACAACGTGTATAACTCCAGCTAAGGGAGAGAAGCGAAGGTAAATAATAAACAAGAGGGCCATGATGGCCCTGGATCGCTCACCTGATCCATAGTGTAACAAGTGGGCCCCAGAGAGGGCCATTATTGGCCCCAGGGCTTTAATGTACATAATGTTGAGGGAGGTCTTAAAGGTGAAGCTTCATACCAAACATCAACAAAGGCTAAAATTTGAACAATCTTGTCAAAGGTCCACTAGATGAAGCTACACATCAAATATCAAAGACCTGGGCCTAGCGGTTTCAGAGAAGAAGATTTTTAAAGATTTTGCCTATATAAGCCTATGTAAAATCAAAGGGCCCCGGGACAGGGGCATTTTTTGCCCCAGCACTATAGTTTGAACAATCTTGGTAGGGGTCCACTAGATGAAGCTTCATACCAAATATCAAAGTTCTGGGCCTTGTGGTTTCAGAGAAGAAGATTTTTAAAGATTTTCCCTATATAAGCCTATGTAAAACCAAAGGGCCCCGTGGCAGGGGGGGATTTTTTGTCCCAGCACTATAATTTGAACAATCTTGGTAGGGGTCCACTAGACGAAGCTTCATACCAAATATCAAAGTCCTGGGCCTTGTGGTTTCAGAGAAGAAGATTTTTAAAGATTTTCCCTATATAAGCCTATGTAAAACCAAAGGGCCCCGGGGCAGGGGCATTTTTGGCCCCAGCACTAAAATTGGAACAATCTTGGTAGGGGTCCACTAGATGAAGCTTCATACCAAATATCAAAGTCCTGGGCCTTGTGGTTTTAGAGAAGAAAATTTTTAAAGATTTTCCCTATATAAGCCTATGTAAAACCAAAGGGCCCCGTGGCGGGGGCATTTTTGGCCCCAGCACTATAATTTGAACAATCTTGGTAGGGGTCCACTAGATGAAGCTTCATACCAAATATATAAGACCTGGGCCTTGTGGTTTCAGAGAAGAAGATTTTTAAAAATTTTCCCTATATAAGCCAATGTAAAAGCAAAGGGCCCCGTGGCGGGGGCATTTTTGTCCCAGCACTAAAATTTGAACAATCTTGGTAGGGGTCCACTAGATGAAGCTTCATACCAAATATCAAAGTCCTGGGCCTTGTGGTTTCAGAAAAGAAAATTTTTAAAGATTTTCCCTATATAAGCCCATGTAAAACCAAAGGGCCCCGTGGCGGGGGCATTTTTTGTCCCAGCACTAAAATTTGAACAATCTTGGTAGGGGTCCACTAGATGAAGCTTCATACCAAATATCAAAGACCTGGGCCTTGTGGTTTCAGAGAAGAAGATTTTTTAAGATTTTCCCTATATAAGCCTATGTAAAACCAAAGGGCCCCGGGGCGGGGGCATTTTTGGCCCCAGCACTGTAATTTGAACAATCTTGGTAGGGGTCAACTAGATGAAGCTTCATACCAAATATCAAAGACCTGGGCCTTGTGGTTTCAGAGAAGAAGATTTTTAAAGATTTTCCCTATATAAGCCAATGTAAAACCAAAGGGCCCCGTGGCGGGGGCATTTTTTGTCCCAGCACTATAATTTGAACAATCTTGGTAGGGGTCCACTAGATGAAGCTTCATACCAAATATCAAAGTCCTGGGCCTTGTGGTTTCAGAGTAGAAGATTTTTGAAGATTTTCCCTATATAAGCCTATGTAAAACCAAAGGGCCCTGGGGCGGGGGCATTTTTGGCCCCAGCACTATAATTTGAACAATCTTGGTAGGGGTCCACTAGATGAAGCTTCATACCAAATATCAAAGACCTGGGCCTTGTGGTTTCAGAGAAGAAGATTTTTAAAGATTTTCCCTATATAAGCCAATGTAAAACCAAAGGGCCCCGTGGTGGGGGCATTTTTCGTCCCAGCACTCAAATTTGAACAATCTTGGTAGGGGTCCACTAGATGAAGCTTCATACCAAATATCAAAGTCCTGGGCCTTGTGGTTTCAGAGAAGAAGATTTTTAAAGATTTTCCCTATATAAGCCTATGTAAAACCAAAGGGCCCCCGTGCGGGGGCATTTTTGGCCCCAGCACTATAATTTGAACAATCTTGGTAGGGGTCCACTAGATGAAGCTTCATACCAAATAACAAAGACCTGGGCCTTGTGGTTTCAGAGAAGAAGATTTTTTAAGTTTTTGGTGAAAAAAATCTGTTTTTGGCTCCTGTGACCTAGATGTGCAACGGACCGGAACCATTTGACCCATATTCAAACTTGACCGAGATATTGTCATGATGATCATTCTGAGCAAGTTTGATTAAGATTGGACCAAAATTGTGGCCCCTAGGGTGTTCACAAGGTTTTTATATGATTTGACCCGCTGACCTACTTTTTAACCCGATATGACCCATATTCGAACTGGACTGAAATATTGTCACAATGGTCATTCTGAGCAAGTTTCATGATAATTGGACCAAAACAGTGGCCTTCAGAGTGTTCACAAGGTTTTTCTATGATTTGACCTACTGACCTACTTTTTGACCGGACATGACCCATATTCGAACTTGACCAAGATATTGTCATGATGATCATTCTGAGCAAGTTTGATTATGATTGGACCAAAATTGTGGCCTCTAGGGTGTTCACAAGGTTTTTCTATGATTTGACCCGCTGACCTACTTTTTAAGCCGACATGATCCATATTCAAACTTCACTAAAATATTGTCACAATGATCATTCTGAGCAAGTTTGATGATGATTGGACCAAAATTGTGGCCTCTCGAGTGTTCACAAGGTTTTTCTATGATTTGACCTACTGACCTACTTTTTTACCCGACATGACCCAAATTCGAACTTGACCGAGATATTGTCATGATTATCATTCTGAGCAAGTTTGATGATAATTGGACCAAAACTGTGGCCTCTAGTGTGTTCACAAGAAAAAGTTTACGCACGGACGACGCACGACGGACGACGGACGACGCACGACGCACGACGCACGACGACGCCGGACATCTTACTGTCACAAAAGCTCACCATGACCTTCGGTCAGGTGAGCTAATAAAAAAAAAAAAACATCATATGACGTCGCATCTGAAAATGAAACAACGCAATTTATCATATGACGTCGCGTCTGAGTGTGTAATAACGTCATGCAATAAATTCGATAATCCACTAGTGGATTAAATATGCAATTTAGTTGGATACGTCCCGTAACGTTACATGTAAGACGTCCTTAACGTCCTTAACGACGTCGCGTTTACTAATGGCGGAAAATTGACATTTTTGTAAATAAATCGTGAATAAAATGCGATTTAAATGTCATATGATAAATAGAATCTTACATTCGTGTTCATGTATTATTGAATTTATTAAACTCGTTGAGGAAAAGGGATAAAATGCTCGGCAAAGCCTCGCATTTTATACCTTTTGCTCAACACGTTTAATAAATTCAATAATACATGAACACTCATGCAAGATCCTCTATGTAATAAATTCGATAATCCACTAGAGGATTAAATTTGCAAATTTGTTAGATACCCCATGTAACGTTATATTTAGCACGTCCTTAACGACGTTGCGTTTACTAATGGCGGAATATTAACATTTTTGTAAAAATGCGTTTCAAATGTCATACATAGAATCTTTGTCTCATGCTCATGAATTATTGAATTTATTAAACTCGCTGAGGAAAAGACATAAATGCTCGGCGAAGTCTCGCATTTTATCCCTTTTACTCAACTCGTTCAATAATTTAATAATACATGAACGCTCATGTAAGTTTCTCAGTATATATACTTGGAATATCTTTGTTACCAACCTCCAGTGCATATCTTACATGTCTTTGCTGTGTTCAGCCTCAAACTATTTATTTGCGAGATTGTGCAATATTTGAAATAACAAATATAGATATTTTAAAAACAACAGTCAGACTTGTCTTCTCCTTAGCAAACTTTAAAGGTGAATGGTGCTCCTATACAGTCTAGTCAACACTTCTTAGGCCGAAAAATACATCACATGAACAAGTCCGTGAAATGAAGACCCCCCTAAACCCCACTTTACATAGAGAAAACTGGGGTTTACGGGGGTAAACATTATTTTTCTTATTTCTGCTCTAAGACATAGGTTGTGGGTACTCCTTAGAACCGCCTCAGTGAGGCGGTTCTAACGAGCACCCACAACCTATGTTTTGAACATTTACAACAAAAATATCAAGGATTTTCATCAGAAAAGTAGCTCTTTTGGAGATGTGAAAAATGCACTATGTTGCACGGGTGTGTTACCGTAATGAGCTGTGTTTCCGCTTACCCGACCGACCCTGATTTTAACACTTATCTTGCTGCATATTCATCTAAGCCACACCCATTTCATTATATCAACCAATCAAATTACTTGATGTAATTTATTGCTACAAATTCATAAAATGAATGCCAAACAGTGCAGATCCTGATCAGATGGCTTCTTCAGAAGCCATCTGATCTGGATCTACACTGTTTGCAAAGATAGGGGTTGTCGTGAACAGCAAGATAAGAGTTAACACTTCTGATAAAAACTTATAAAACTATCAAAATAGCTAAACTAATACGTGAAGCCGTGTTCTTTTGGCTTCTTGATGCTTTTGACTCGTTATTTGAATGTGTTCAGGTAATATAGTTACAATTTAGCCGTTTTAATGATTTTTTGCAATTTCCATCGAATATAATTTTGATAAAAAATAAAGATTTTGCGACCTACCGACCCATACCCGTTTTTTGGTGTTAGTGGAAACACAGCTAATTTTTAGGCCTTAGGTCGAGTCCTCGTCAGTTTACCTAACCTCTTTTTATGAAGGCAAATATAGTGAACATGTTTTGCCTGAAAGCGACAATTTTCTTTCTTGAATCAGCGGGAGGACAAAAATATTTCATATTCAATCGTCACCAAAAGAACTTTGTGGACCCGAGATTGAACACGAGACCGCCTGATAACATCTCGGACTCGTATACCCTTGTTAAACCATTTTATATAAGGGACAAGTGTGGGGTTAGCGAATACGGGGATGCAAGCTCGTCATAGGTAAATATTCTTGCATCATTAACATCTGGAAAGATCAGAATGCTTATAATCATAGTTTGCACTGCGCCAATTTCACGACAAAACATTATGTCAGTTATACGAGGGTAGGCTGAAAAGTTCTGAGCCTGACCAAGATCCAATGGTTTATCCATGCTGAAAGTGCCTCATCTTTCAAAATAGTCTCCCTCTCTGTCCACACACTTCCTCCAGCAATGCTGGAGTCCTTGGATCCCAGTGGTATAGAAGGTCTCAACTTGGTCCCTGAAAAACTCCTCCACAGCAGCTATCACCTCCTCGTCTGACCGATAATGCCTCCAAGCAAAGTGCATTTTCATGTTTGGAAACAGTATATAATCTGATGGAGCTTTATCAGGAGAATACGGAGGGTGATCGACAAGTGTGAAGCCACAGTCATGCACAGCAGCCATTGCGACAACCGATTTATGAGCAGGCGCATTGTCCTGATGGAACAAGACCCCTTTTGTCAATTTTCCGGGTCGTTTAGCCTTAATTGCTTTTCGCAATTGTTTTAGCAGATCTGAATAATACTTTCCATTAATTGTTCTGCCCTTTTGAAGGTAATCTATGAATATTATACCCTTGGCATCCCAGAACACTGATGTCATCACCTTCCCTGCAGAGGAGACAACCTTTGCCTTCTTTGGAGGGTGGTGAGCCAGGGTGCTTCCATTGCATGGATTGTCATTTGGTCTCTGGCTCAAAGTGATGAACCCAACACTCATCCTGAGTGACAAAACGGTCAAGAAAACCATCTTGATCTGCTTCAAAAATAGCCAAGTTGGCTTGTGACAGCTTCAGTCTGGTCAACTTTTGGTCAGGCGTCAAAAGCTGTGGCACCCATCTGGCGGAAACCTTCGACATTCCTAATTCACGGTGTAGAATGTTCTCTACTCATTTCACGGGAGATGCCAACAGTGTTAGCTAACTGTTTCACAGTTAAATGTCTGTCATCCACCACGGCCCTGTGCACTTGGCTGATGGTTTCCTCAGTTGTTGCCATTGTGGGTCGTCCACACCGGTCATCATCTTCAAGGCTGTCCTTGCCCATCTTAAAATTTGCTGCCCACCTTTTCACAGTTGCATACTAAGGAGCATCATCCCCTAATGTAGCAACCATATCGGCATGAATGTCCTTAGGAGCTAACCCCTTTTTATGGCGATATTTGATGACACCACGAGGCCAGATTTTGTCCATTTTCTCAAAAACGTGCTAGTATCAATTTTCAAAGTCTAGAATTTCTACGTTATTGCAGGTAAACTTAAACTCATTTGAGTCAAATCAAGTAATAAAGGTTTGGATTTAATGAATACAAAATTTCATGGCTGTTCGATGCCTGCTTCTTGATCAGGCTCAGAACTTTTCAGCCTACCCTCGTACATGTACAGTTAACTGGATAATGGCCATTAGTTCATCTGTACTTTAAGGTCTACCCATTCTTTACAGAATTACCTGTCCTTGAACCTTGGAGTTTTGGCAGAAGCGCTATATTAGTACATAACCCTGTGACACTTGCTTGTCCTTTAGTTTGCGGCTATATTTATCAGTCTTGGTACAAATTATAGGACACTGGTATAAATTATAATCATTATTGTTTTTTTTTGTTTTTTTTTTGTTGTTGTTTTGTTTTGGTTTTTCAACAATACGAAAACACGCTTATACATATACATTGTAAATTTTACCGAAAACAAAAATCGAATTTCTAAGCTGTAATATCTAATATTTTTTTCATATATAGATTTGGGTACACGTTAGAGTACCCACAATATATATTTTAGTGCAAAAATAAGATAAATTAAACGTCAATTTTTACATATAAAATTGGGGTTTAAAGGGTCAGAATTATATCGGCTGGTTTTCGTGATGAGATTATTTTTTGGAAATGGCTATTGCCCGTTTTACGTTAAAATGGCTACTGCCAGTTGGCTTGCAGAATTATTTCATTCCAGTTACGAATGGAAGAATTTGTTTGGGCGGCAGGGATTGAGGTGCCATTTCATCTCAATATCGGGTAAAGTCCCACACAATTGGAAGCAACGTCTCCAAAATGGCATAAATAGTGTTGATGGGGACGTAAAACGTCAATTCAAACAAACAAAATCTACTGAAACTGCGATAATAATAATAATAATAATAATAATGATAATAACGTTTGACCATTTCTCGCAGGTGAACATTACATACACGCCAGGTTTGCAGGATGGAAGCCTACACAGAAATCAAGTTAAGAAAAGTCGATTCTTAATCTTTTTTGCCGCGTTTTTGGCGATTACTTTTGTTACTTTTGTTTTTTGATCAACACAACCAGCGAGAAAGTTGTAGAGGAGAATTTCCACCAGTTCTCGTAAAGGAGTCAGCCTCCAGAGTTGTATACTTTTTGGTCTAATCAGATGGACTTTCTTACAACGTTTTTAATTATTCGATATAAGTCCATTTCTGTCACTCGCACTCAATGGCAAGCCTATTTGTATGGATAAATCCGGTGCAGCCTACGTGAAGCGCCCAACTGAAGGGACGTTGTACAAAGCATTACAGTTTAAACTGTCAAACGTGTGCAAACCATTAGTAAAGATAGTACAGATTATATGCCTTGATCAAAATTAATCAAATATTTAAAATACTACACCAGTCATTGCGAGTGTCTTTCACATTACGCAAATGCGCCTATACAAATACATTGTCACTTTTATCGCCGAAAATATGAAAATTTTATTATGAAAAATTGTGATATTTTTCTTATTTCTGCTCAAAATATAGATTATTGGCACTCGTTAGAGCCGCCTCGATGTACCCACAATCTATATTTTAGAGCAGAAATAAGAAAAATAAGGTATACCCCTTGAAACCCTAGTTTTACTATATAAAAGTGGGGTTCAAGGGGATCAAAAATATATAGGCGTTTTTTCGTGATGAGTCTCAAACGTGATAACTGTAAACATACAAGATATTGGAATGACTTACATAATTATCCTTCAGTCAAGCACTGGACAGACGACAAATCGTCAACCCACACCGTCAAGACGTGACTAAAGAAAATAGAAAATTTCGCACAAGCTTGATCTGATTACAGCTCTGCTAATATACTTTAGGGACATGAAACCTTTTGAGAAGTTGGCGAAGCTTACTCGCTGGATGAGTTGACCTAAAATAAAAAAAGAAGAAGTAATCGCCGGAAAAAACGAGGCTAAACAAAATAAAATCGACTTTTTTCAATTACAGCAGGGATCTTTAACCTGCACATAATTCGGGCCTCCAGTTAACGTTCCGATTCGAATGACGGCGCCATTTTTGACAGTCATCCCTGCAAATGATGCCAGTGGAGCAGTTCGGACACCGAAATTATCACCGCCGCCGGGGATCGAGCCGGGGGCCTCTAGCATCAGACCCAAGAATACTTACCACTGAGTTATCACGCTCCACGTTGCCTACATAGGCGCGCAGTTTGTGATTATTTTGTGTTTTTCTTATTTCTGGTTCAAACATCGAATATGGGTCCACGCCCGATTGAGATGCTTCTAACCAGTAACCTCAACGTACATTTTCGAGCAATAGTACCCGGCCTTGTAAGCAGATCAAATATTCCACTCAGTCTTCGTGTTGGATCGTTATGGTCCGTTATATGACATTTCACGTGCCTGTCAACAAGATGTATAAGCGAATAGGTTTTGTTTGATTTGTTTGTGTTGGAGTTTAACGGCCAAGTCAACACTATTTTAAGTCATTTTTGAGCCGATTAGTTAACCTTTCCACACTTTTCCTAGGCAGGCTTATACGTAAGCGGTTAATCAGTACAGTGTACTTTCTTTCGCCAGATTGACAACTGCCCTTCTTGAATCAGCGGAAGGGAGAGGATGACCTTAGAAAAGATTTCATGATCAATCTCTACAAAAGAATGTGGCCGACCCCGGCAGATATCGAACCTGCGATCTCCTGATTACCAGTCAGACGCGCATCCGAGTGAGCTACCGAGGCCGGCGAATAAGCGAATTGGTACAAAATCGTGAAAACGTCGAAGTATCGATTTTCCGTGGCATCTCTAACTGACGAATACTTTCTATCACGTTTTAGCAAGTCCGTGTAATGAACCGCCCAATAAGCCCCACTTTGTACATAAATAACAGGGGCAAGTTGTTCAAAGCATCGCTAGCTTAACGAGCTCGTTAGTGGTCAAATTGTTAACTCTTCTAGCAAGTACAATATCGTAAATTTTGGTATTTTTGCTGAAAAAAATGTGAGCAGCTTTTGCGTCCACATTTTTTTCAGCAAAAAATTACGCATATTTGCCATGTTTAATGATCAAAGTTTTAACGATACGTTAACTAACGACATCGTTAGTTTTGAACAACTGGCCCCTGGTTTACAGGGACAAATATTTGTTTTTCTTATTTCTGCACCAAGGCAAAGGTTGTGGGTACTCTTCAGAGTGAGTATCCACGACCTACGCTTGGAGCATTATTAAGAAAAAACATTACAACTTTTCATCAGAAAAATAACCGTTCCGGCGATAGTGAAGAATGCACTGTGTTCGCTTAATGGGCGCCACATTAGAAAAAACGCGGATGTGTTAGCTTAAATGGGCGCCACATTAAAAAGGTAAAACCTAGACATTGACTACTTGACTTGCATTTGACACCGTATTAATCCATGCCAAAATGGCAACCTACAGAATGGGTGCGATATCACCTAGGGGTTAACTGTTTTCGAAATTGTCATCGGTGGTTTTACAGTCGGATTTTTTTCCGGCGACGCGTCAACGGAATTTGCGACCGTAAAACCGACAATCTACCTCCCGAAATGACATTTTTTTTTCATTTTATAAATACGTTTATCCCCATTCTAATGCACTCATTCACTTTGTTAGTAAATTCTTTTTTGTCAAAATCGGCAAGCGCAGTGAGCTGGGTAAAACCAAATACCAACCAATGAAAAGTGACGTTACATGATGGCGTCAGGTTTTAGACAGTATATCCAATCAGACGTCCCGTTACATATGCAAGTGCATTACAATGCAGTCTAGTTGTTAAGAGCGCTGACTTTTGAACAATTCTTAAACCGGCTTCAGGTTCGAGCCTGGCTGGGTCACTAGTGATATGCCGGGTTCCGCAACCGTTACAGAAGGTCAGGCTAGCAGATAGTCCGGTTTTCTATTTTGAAAATACGCCTATACAAATACAGTGTAAATTTTACCGCAAAAAAAAAAAAAATAAGATGAAAAATTGCGATATTTTTCTTATTTCTGCTCAAATATAGATTGTGTGTACTCGTTAGAACCGAGAGCAGAAGTAAGAAAAATAATGTTTACCCCTGTTAACCCCAGTTTTTCTATATAAAAGTGGGGTTCAAGGGGGTCAAAATTATATAGGCGTGTTTTCGTGATTGCCCATCTTTGTTGGCCGATAATAATGAATTATTTTTTAAAGGGTCATAATAAAATCTGATTTCACTTGTTTTGTTTGTTTGTTTGATTTGAGGTTTAACGTTCCCGTCAAGACTGTAAAGGTCATTTTGGAGACGTTGCTTCCAATTTTGTGGGACTTTTACCCGACATTGAGATGATATGACATCTCAAGCCCTGTCGCCCAATGAAACCAATAGGGTTTATTAGCATGGACGGTCCGCCTCGCACCGCGGTCCCTGGACAGGCTTAGATCCTCTAAGCGGTTTACCAGTACTAGTGTGCGGGCCGGATTCAGCTCTGCGTGGAAGCATCATGCAGCCCATATATTTCTTCAAGCCCCTAGGGGCGGGACCGTGATTTCACTTGTACATGTATAGGTACATGTGGTGGCGTGTCAGGATGTTATCACACATGAACGTATTAAAACGATGGTGCAGTCTTTTTCTTTCCCTGCATTAAAACCTCTTGCGGCTTGTTTATACTGTCAAAAGTATTATAATTAGAATAATTTTAATACCAAAGTATCATGACATTAGAGAAGTATACTCAGTAGATGATGCGACATGACACTAATGTCTTGTTACTATTTTAAATAATAAAATTATGCAAATGTAGTTTGTTTTATTAGACAGCCTAGATCAGACTGTCACGTGAAAGACTGATGAACTCAACGTCTTGACGCAAATACAAAAACACGGTTGCTGAACATCACGAAAACATGTCTATATAATTTTGACCCCCTTGAACCCCACTTTTTTATAGTAAAACTAGGTTTACAGGGGTAAACCTTATTTTTCTGCTCTATCACAATTTTTCATCTTAAAATTTTGGTTTTTACGGCGGAAGAGTTTACAATGTATTTGCATAGGCTTGTTTTCGTAATGGAAAACATGTGTGCTCCACCAAGAGAAACCCTTTCTTTGCAGCCACATAAGACACGATCTCGTACGCTCTGCATGATGGGTAGTTTTTCAGCAGACGACATTTTGATTTCTTTTCATTAATTACAAATCGTCTCCCAAAGAGACAATTTGCTGCATCCCTCTTTAATTGCACGCCCGTGGGTCAGGCCTCAATATTCTATGACAGTTCCAGCGTAAAGCCTTACTTAGAATTAAAATTTAATTTTATGTAATGTTATGTACCTGATGCTCTGTCTCTGGTCGGCGCATTGGAGTCTAACTGCTAGTTATCTTTTGCTCCAGCATTTCAGTTACCGGGTCCTCGTCGTTGTTTCATCTCTGTGGTTGTTTGATTTTTGTGTTCTATGAGATGGTGCATTGTACAAGCGGACTGTACAAATGCGACGGAAGTTACGGCGAGGATTGCGGCCGCGTAAAATCGATTTAGGCACCCCCCCCCCCCCCCCACACACACACACATCTCCCCAACTCTCTCCAGTGAAATACTTTTTCACTAACCGCGGTTTATTTTTGTTATAGTTCGTTTTTGAATGTGTGTATCGCTTATATCGTTTTGTTTTGGATAGCCAATCGGTCATTGTGTGGGAAAGTAACTGTCATTTTGGTTTTCTTAATGTTTCCATTAGGGTCTAGTTATTTCATGATTATGTTTCTTTACCTTTGGTGTCTCTGATGGGAAGTGTGAGTTAATTGTATCGATTCCTGATCATTGCCTTCATTTCAGTTTTGCTTGAGATGTCAAATCCTGTTTTCTGGGAAAAATAAGGAAATGTCAACAATTGTTCGTCTGTTGAATTAGCCCAGAGAAGGGGTCATTTTGAAGATTGTTTATTTGCTCGCCTGAGCCAAAGGCTCCAGGGGAGCTATTGTAATCGGTCACCGACCATCGTCGTCGTCATCCGTCCGTCCGCCCGGATGTCAGTCCACAATTTCTTTAAAGCACATCTTCTCCTAAACAACTGAACAGATTTTACCAAACATGGCAGAAATGGTCTTTGGTTTGTCCTCTTTCAAATCTGTCCAAAGAATTCCATTCCATGCAGAACTATGGATGCAATGGCAACGAAAAGGGGAACACTAAGAAACATAACATTTAAACAAATCTTCTTGTCTGAAACCAGAAGACCCAGGTCGTTGATATTTGGTATGAAGCTTCATCTAGTGCACAGCTACCAAGCTTGTTCAAATTTTAGTCCTGGGGCCAAAAATGGCTCCGCGCCGGGGCCCACTGGTTTTATATAGGTTTAAAAAGGGTTGGACTGATGAGTTAGGAGGCCTTCATGCTGACTGAACAAATTATTTGTCTAAATCGCGACCGAAGTAAGGGCGAGGATTGTGGCCACGTAAAATCGATTTAAGCACCCCCCCCCCACACACACAAGTGGAATTCGTTTCCGCTGACCGTTCAAAGGCGGTTCTTCTGTCGCGGTTTATTTTTGGTATGGTTTGTCTTTGGGTGTTTGTGTTGCTTATATTATTTTATTTTGGAAAGCCTATTGGCCATTTTGTGGGAAAATAACTGTCCTTTTAGCTTTCCGCTATTGATGTTTCTATTAGGGTCTGTTGTTTCATGTTTGTGTTTCTTTCACTTTGGTGTCTCTGATTGGAGCTGTAGGTTTATTGTATCGATTCCTGATCATTGCCTCCATTTCTACTTTACATGGGGTGGTGATGGGGCAGTTAGCATCAAAAGCAAGACTTATGAGGCGGTGGTTCGATTTGACAATACAGAGCTGACTTGTATGTCACTGTCTGCACACTGTGTCGACATTGAGGGTCAGGTCCTAGTGCATTAGACAGAGATGAACCGACTCAGTCTAATTTACAATGCCTCGTGGTGACAAGGGGATGGAACGGGGGTGTGATTGGAATCAAAAGCTGGACTTATGAGTTGGTGATTCTCTTTGACATTACAGAGCAGACGTGTATGTCACTATCTGGGCACCTTGTGAACATAGAGGGTCAGGTCCTAATGTACCAGACGGAAATGAACAGCTCACTCTAACTAACAAAGCCTTAACTCTACATCTATTCAGTGGGCCCCGGGGCAGGTCCCTCTTTGGCCCCAGGGCTATAATTTGAACAATCTTGATAGAGGGCCAGTATTCATATCAAATATCAAAGACTTGGGCCTTCTGGTTTCAGAATAGAAGGCTTTTAAAGGTTTTCTCTTTATCAATATGTAAACCTGGTTGGCCCGACGCGGGGCCATTTTTTAGTCCTATGGCTATAATTTGAACAATCGTGGTACAGGTCCCCAACATGAAGCTTCATGCCAAACATCAAAGACCTGGGCATTGTGGTTTCAGAGATGAAGATTTTTAAAGGTTTTCAAAAATATGTAAAACTAGTGGGCCCCTGGGCGAGGTCATTTTGGGTCCCATGGCTTAAGTTCGAACAATCGTTGTAGAGGTCTTCCAGATGAAGCTTCATGTTAAACCAATGGGCCCTGGGGCGGACCATTTTTAACCCTAGGGCTATAATATGAACAATCCTGATAGCTGTCTACTAGATGAAGTGTCATACCAGACATCAAAGATATGGGCCTTCTGATTTCAGACGAGAAGACTTTTAAATGGTTTCCCTATATAATTCTATATAAAACCAGATGGCCCCGGGCTGGGCCATTTTGGCCATTTTTAACAATCTTGAAAAAGGACTACCAGATGAAGCGTCATACCAACCATGAAAGATCTAGGCCTTCCGCTTTCAGACGAGAAGATTTTTAAAGGCTTTCCCTATATAAGTCTATGAAACACAAGTAAGCCCCGGGGTGGGGCCATTTTTGGCCCCGGGGCTATAATTTGAAGACTTTTGGTAGAGGTCCCCTAGATGAAGCTTCATACCAAACAAGCTTCATACCAAACATCTAAGACATTGACCTTCCGGTTTCAGACAAGAAGAATTTTACAGGGGTTCCCAGTATAAGTCTAGCTGTTATTGGGCAGGACCATTTCAAGCCCCAGGGCTATAATTTGAACAATCGTGGTAGAGGTATACTAGATGAAGCTTCATTCCAAATATCAAAGATCTGGGCCGTCTGGTCAGGCAAGAACATTTTTAAAGGTTTTCCCTATATATGTCTATATAAAACGGGCACCCCCGGGGCGGGCCATTTTTGGCCCCTGGGCTATAAGTTGAACAATCTTGGTAGAGGTTTACTAGATGAAGCGTCATACTGTATATAAAAGACCTGGGCCTTCTGTTTTAGACAAAAATAGTTTTAAAGATTTTCCCTATATAAGTCTATGTCCCGTGGAGGGGGCAATTTTGCCCCCAGTGCTATAATTTGAACAATCTTGGTAGAGGTCCCCTAGATGAAGCTTCATATCAAACATCGAATAATTTGGCTTTCTCGTTTCAGACGATAAAAGTTTTAAAGAGGTTTCCCTATATAAGTCTATGTTGAACCGGTAGGACCCTGGGCATGGTCAATTTTGGCACAAGGGCTATAATTTGAACAATATTGGTACAGGTCCCTAAGATGAAGCTTCATTCCAAATATCAAAGATCTGGGCCTTCCGCTTTCAGACAACATATTTTAAATGGTTTCCCTATATAGGTCTATGCAAAACCAGGGGAGGGGGCTATTTTGGGCTATAATTTGAACAATCTTGGTAGAGGTTCCCTAGATGAAAATTCATACCAAACATCGAAGACTTGGGCTGAGAAGATTTTTTAAGGGTTTCATGTGATAAAATATTGCGACAAAGTCTTCGAAAGATCGGGTAGAAATCTTTTTTGGTCTATAAAAAATTCTAATGAAGTTTTAAATAAATTGACATCCAGGCGGTTTCGTGCTTCAAGCCTGTCTATTAATGATTTTTCTACCCTTTACACTACACTTCCTCATAATCTTATAAAAGAAAAACCTAATGATTTAATTGAATGGACATTTCATAGGGAAGACTCCCTCTATCTTGCATGTGATGTAAGAAATGCTTTTTTCACTTCTGAAGAGCATAACGATTATACTTTATGGTCATGTCAGAAAGTGTGTGAAGCTCTCACCTTTCTACTTGACAAGTAGAAAATAACAATCGGTGCAGTAGTAGGGGTAAGATAATCTTCGAAATGTTGCAGAATAAGCATCAGAGAAATTACTCTACCATAGAGAAAGGGTGCTTGTCTCTGATTCTTGCTCTGCAACATTTCGAAGTTTATCTTACCCCTACCACTGCACCGATTGCTATTTTCAGTGATCACAATCCACTGACTTTCATACATAAAATGAAAAACAAAAATCAGCGGTTGCTCAGGTGGAGTCTTATGCTACAAGAGTATAATTTAGACATAAGACATATCAGAGGGAGAGATATCATTATCCCTGATGCCCTTTCAAGAGCTTGAGCAGTGTCAGGAATTGTGTTTTTCTTTCATACTGAAGTGGATTGTAGATACATGTAATTTTATATGCTATATTCAATATTTAATTATTCTTAGAGCAAAAGAAAGCTTTATTACATAAATCTTTCTTTTCCTCGAAGAGGGGGAGTGTTATGCATAAGAATGTATTTTTCTGATTCCCACTTTCACCCCACAGGGTGACCTAATAGTGATCACTCCACTATCACAGCAGAAATTAATTTTAAAACCTTTAAGACAAAATCTTATAAGACCACTATATGGAAATACGATGAAGCAGACAAAAATGGCCTCTCCAACAATTTAATCACCTCTGAATGGTCCTTTATAAACAACTCAAATAACATAGATGATATCAATGAAGAATTTAAACTTAGATTAGAATCGGCAGCTGAGCAGTTTATACCAAAAATCACTTTCACTAAAAGACCAAGTGATAAGCCCTGAATGAATAACATTATAAGAAAGCACATGCGTCAGAGAAACAGACTCTATAACAAAGCAAAACACAGCAGCTCAGATACATACTTTCGCAAATACAAAGAGAAAAGGAATGAAGTGATAACATTAATAAGGGAAGCTAAAAAACAGTACTTGCAAAAACTTCAAGCATATTTATCAGACCCAAATACAAAGCCCAAACAGTGGTACAAAATAATGAATGAAATAACGAACCTAAAAAATAAAAATAACCCTCCACCACCTCTCATCAGAAATGGTCATGTAGATATACATCCCCTTGATAAGGCCGAAACTCTGAACCATCACTTTGCCAACATATCCAAGGTTGATAGCCCACCACCACTTCCAAACATGCAACATACCCCTAATTTTAGTCTCAATCATATTGAAGTTAGTGAACAAGATATTAAGGATCAATTACATTTATTAAATCCAAGTAAACCTGGTGGCCCAGATGAAATTATGCCTAAACTTATAAAACTTACAGGTACTGCCTTAATTAAACCATTAACAATGCTTTTTAACAAGTCACTTAGCCTTGGTAAAGTGCCATCACAATGGAAAATGGCCAATATCTCAGCCATATTTAAAGGTAAAGGTTCTGATAATGAACCTACAAACTATCGTCCTATATCAATCACAAGCTGTCTTGGGAAATTAATGGAAAAAATTATTTTTAAATATCTATACAACTATCTGGAGCAAAACAATATTCTCACCAAACATCAGTCAGGATTCAGACCCAAAGATTCCACAGTAAACCAATTACTTGAAATATATCATAAAATTTTGGAAAGTCTGGATAAAGGAAAAGATATTAAATTCATATTTTGTGATGTTAGTAAGGCCTTTGATAAAGTCTGGCATGACGGCCTTTTACATAAACTTCATAAATATGGAATTTGTGGAAATCTGCTCAACTGGTTTAAAAGTTATTTATCAGACAGGAAACAACGAGTTATTAATGAAGGTTATAAATCACAATGGGATGTAACATCAGCTGGGGTACCACAAGGATCGGTTCTAGGGCCATACCTATTTTTATTATATATTAATGATATAGTTGATAACATACAATGTAATATCCGACTATTCGCAGATGACACATCCTTATTTACTGTTGTAGAAAATAATAATTCCATTAATCTACTTAATGAGGACCTTCAAAGTATTGCCCAGTGGGCAAATCAATGGTGTATAATCTTAAACCCAGCCAAAACCAAATCAATGTTATTTACTAGAAAGAGAAATCCAGCCCAACACAACATAATATTCAATAATGTAAGTATTAATGATGAGACTGACCATACACACCTTGGTATAACTCTATCCTCAGATGCAACTTGGGCTGAGCACATTAATAATATTTATGATAAAGCTGCACATAGACTGAATATAATGCGAATGCTTAAATATGATATTGATCGCAAATCCTTGACAAGATTCTATATATCATACATGCGTCCAATACTAGAATATGGGAATATCATCTGGGATAATCTAACCCAAGCTGAGGCTGATCTCCTCGAATCTATTCAGCTTGATGCTGCCAGGATAATATCAGGGCTTCGTCGAGGCACATCACATGCTATTCTGTACAAAGAACTAGGATGGATTCCACTTTCTGAAAGAAGAAAAAATAGTAAATTAATCCACTTTTATAAAATATTAAATTATGAAACACCACTATATATAAACAATATTTTAGATAACTATAATGCACACCAAACTGAATATTCGCTAAGAAACAGAAATCTTAAATATCCAACACCCAGAACCTTTGCATTCAAGAACTCATTTTTTTTATCAACAACCGACCTCTGGAATAATCTGGATGATGAATTAAACAACTGTACATCACTGTATACTTTCAAACAAACTATTCGAAAAAGAATACCTTCCCCTCCCAAACATTACTCTTTTGGAGATCGGAAAATGAATATAGTTATTTGCCAATTAAGGAACAATAAAAGTCAACTTAATCTAGACCTATTTAATGATCATCTAACTGATAGTCCCACATGCCCTAACTGCAACTGTCAAGAATCTCTGGACCACTTCCTCTTTAGGTGCCCTAAATATGATTGTGCCCGAACAAACCTAATAAACTCTTTAATGTGTCACCCAACAATTTACAGCATCATATCTATTACAGCTGACACCCTTGTAGCTGGCAATCCTGATTTAACTTACGAAGATAATTGCATTCTTATCTCCTGTGTCGACCAGTACATCAGGGGCACATCAAGATTCCTGTGTGAGTAAGACTGACACGATTAATAGGATAATTGATCGATAAATTCCACAAAAATGGTTGCCACAACTGATTAGCTTGTAAATGATTATTTGATAAGTACAATTTGTTTCCAAAGGTTGTGCCTAAAACAGCTGGATGAGTGGCAAACAGTGCAGATCCTGATGAGCTGCCACATTCTCCGATGCCTCATCTGGGTCTACAATGTTTGCTCAGGCCTGTATATCCAAATACATATAGTGAAGTACATCATATGGTAGAAGTCGGAATCATAATATTGTTTGCTGGTGACACATCCCTAGACGATCAGAATTCAGAAAAGGTCAAGCACAGATAGAATGGCAGGCAGATAATATTATGACCAAAACCTCAGTGAATACTAATTGATTGCCGATCACGATGACAGTACTGATAATCGATTAGCTTTTCAGCTTGGGCTGCTCCAATTAGCCAGCCCTAGATGTGTCCATATGATTTTTTAGAAAAGTAAAACTTGTAAAATTACTCTAGCTGAATGACCTCAATCTGCAAATAAACCAGCGTAACTAATGGACTTGATAAGACATGAATGACATACTATGCTTGATGACTTTCTCCTACCTGTGGACACAATTACCTTACGGTAAATGCATGTTTAACTTATTACCTCGTGTAAATCCTAACGGTAACTTCTTCCTGTGCATGTGGTCAGAAACAGTATGTTTCCCGGTCTATAAATTTCTTGACCTACCGAGTGACACCAAAGTAGCTCTTTGTGCTGGTAACCAGTCCATAGTGCAGAGCGAGTTCGGCTTATCAACCACAGTTAACCATACTAGTCTCGTGAGCCAAATTTATGTCAACGATACCTCTAGTAAATCGAAAGTATAAACAACATGGATAGATAGATAAAGGGTTACAGTAAATAACATGGTTTTAAGTTGGTTGTGATTATTCCAACAATTGCCCGTACTATTTTCCAATAGCCTGAAGTATTAGAATTCTTGATTGCGTTTCAGCACAATTATCCTCCATTGCCCACCATGTTTGTGATTATTGCTGTCTCAACTCTACGTATGGGCTCCACTCGAGTTAAATTACCCTACTCCTGCAAGCATGTTTTGATCTATCCTTGGTCCTGATGGGTCAACTGAACTCGCTCAAGAGCTATTTGCGCTCTGTCAACTACATGGAGATACACATGACTCGACGTTGTACCGACGTTGTATATCTCTATTACTTTATGTATATCTGTTTGTTCATTAACATGTATGTTCATACATTTATATTATTGTTACATGTTCGTACATTTATACGTCTGTGCACTGACTTTGACTCCTGACCGTGAATCTCATGTGGACATATCATGTTAGCGTGAGAAAGAGCTATGCATGTCTCTTCCTTCCGGACTTCCAGTGTTGTGCTGCAACAAGCTGATGCTGGATATGGGTGGGAGAGTCATGCCTGCAAATTAAAAATCTATAAATCAATGCAGACTCTGCCCTCACTTCTATTTTCTCCATCTTTGTTCACTTTCTGGAGTCAAGTGAATGCCGTCAATTATAGTTTTATCTTGTTTCCAAAACCATATGTCTCTTTCAAACTTCTCCACTGCACAAGTACTTACCACAGTACATTCTTCCTGCTGCTTCTATCTTTCCTTCTAACTGTTGAAAACCATTTGAATTATGTAATATGGAAGCATAATGTCTATATATCTATCACTGTACTGTATTGATGTACTCTATATTACTCTCTGTCAAATGTGGTACCCACGGAGAGGGCAAATATAGGCCAAGCCTACGCCCAATCCGAGCCATATATATATGTCTGTATTATGTACATATGTATGATGACTGATATTTGGAATAAATAAATAAAAAATAGTGCTATGAATACCTTGTTAATCTTCTTATAGAAGATTCTCGAAAAGTGAGTCACAGATTAATTTCATTTTATAAATTTGTAAACATCTTGTTTACAAGGAAAAGTACTTTGGAACCTGCTAGAAAGTTCAGGTTTGCATTATTTTTAGAAAATTACAAAAGTTATTTCTAAATTCTGTGTGGGATTGTTAAAGGATATTACTTTTTATTTTGGACTGTGAATTCTGTGTAATCAAGGAATATAGATTCAATCAGGATATTTCATTCAGAGCTAAGTACATTTAATTTTCTTACTTCTACAAGTTAAAGTTAACTTGTAAATAAATTTTGTTAAATTTTTCCAAAAGGCTTGTTTGCTTTTTCTTTCTGCTGCGCGTGGCTCGTAACACCTTTATAAGTCTATGTCATACCAGTGGGCCCGGGAAGGGGGTGGGGGCATTTTTGTCCCCAGTTCTATAATTTGAGCAATCTTGGCAGAGGTCCCCTAGATGAAGCTTCATACCAAACATCAAGACTTGAACCTTCTCGTTTCAGACGAGAACATTTTAAAGGGTTTCCCTATGTAAGTCTATGTTGAATCGGTAAGCCCTGGGCGGGGCCATTTTGGGCTCTGGGGCTATAATTTGAACACTCTTGGTAGTGGTCCCTTAGATGAAGCTTTATACCAAATGCCCTGGGCCTTCTAGTTTCAGACAGGATTGACCGATATAGGTCTATGGAAAACCAGTAGGCCCTGGGATGGGGCCGTTTTTGGCCCCAGGGCTATAATTTGTACAATCATGGTAGAGTTCTACTAGATGAAGCTTCCTACCAAATATCATATCTGGGCTTTACATGTTTAGGTAGTTCTCAGTAAAAAATCTATTTTTGGCTTCTGCGACCTAGATGTGCAAAAGACCAGAACCGTTGAACAATTTTGAAAGGGGCCACTAATGATCATTCCTGTGAAGTTTGGTCAAAATCTGATCAGTGGTTTGAAGAAATTGTTTGCGCACGGACGATCGCACGCACTGATGACAGACGACGGACTAAATAAGATCACAGAAGCTCTCTCTGTCACTACGTGACAGGTGAGCTAAAAATAATGGAGAAAAAAAGAAATGCGCGTAAATAAGTCCCACGCCAATAAATAAAAGTCAAAAAGGCTTAGGGTGTATGTCACAGTTTACTACAAGAATATTCACATGCATTTAAAAGCACTGATTCTTAAACATTTGATGGCTCACCAATGAAAATTCGGGTCGCAGTAGATGGGCGGCATGGTGCTTCCACGCAGAGCTGAAACCGTCCGCACTATAGTACTGGTAAACCGCTTAAAGGATCTAAGCCTGTCCAGGAACCGCGGTGCGAGGCCGACCGTCCATGATTATAAACCCTATTGGTTTCATTGAGCGACATGGCTTGAGATGTCGTTTCATCTCAATGTCGGGTAAAAGTCCCACAAAATTGGAAGCAACGTCTCCAAAATGACCTATACTGTGATGACGGGGACGTAAAACCTCAAATCAAACAAACAAATCGAGAGTCGCGGGGTTACTTGTGAGACGCCAAGTTTTGCAACGGACTGGCAGGAGTTTTTGTTTTAGTTATTTAAAAATAAATGTCATTGCATTTGCTTGTTATTTCTTGGTGCCTTGCGTCTCTAAAGGGACACTAAATCCAGATCAGACGCCGTAAAACGCAGGATTTGATCAGGGTCTACTCTCTTACCGTATTTTACATTTTTTGTCAGACGAAAAATAAAACAAACCTGATGGTCCTAGAACAAGAAATGGACCAACCCAAAGCTTGCAAGTAGAAGTTTCTATTCGCAATACAAGATACATGTACCATAATGATCCTAACTTTTGGGTCAGGCAGGCCTAAGCAAATAGTGCAGACCTAGATCAGACTGCTCCTGAACGTGCAGTCTGATCAGAGTCTACACTGTTTGATATTTCATCTGCACTTTTAGGGCATACAGTAGAACTCCGATGGCTCGAACACCGATGGCTCGTTTACCATAGATGCGTCGAATCTATTCTTGAGCCCCTTGAAAAACCCTCTACATAAGAAATAGTGGGGGATAATAAAGGAGATTTTAGTATTTTATCTTGCAAATGTATGCTATGTGTACTCATTAGAATCGCCTCGAAGAGGCGATTCTAATGAGTACACACAGCATACATTTTAATAATAGAACACCGAAAAGATGTTTTAAAGTATCTCGTTATGCCTCCTGACAGTAACCCTCATTGGCTCGAACTACCCCTGCCTCGAACAGATTTTCGAGGTCCCAAAGGTGTTCGAGCCATCGAAGTTCGGCTGTATTTCTGGATTGTTACGCAAATTTGTTATTTGTTTAGGAGAATTACAGGAAGTCCTCAATGTATCCGCTTTTTTTAAGGATTTTACGATAGAATTTTTGTAATTGGACTGCTAAAATTTTGCGACCGATCGACATCTTATGCATATAATCGATTATCCATTTAACATTTGCTGTAAAATGTTTTGAAACGTGTACGATTTTAGATGAATTCCAAAAATATTTCATCGAGTGTAATGTAAACATCAGAATTTTCACGAGTGCGAATTCCCTATTGTGAAAATTCTGATATTTTCAACACACGAGATGAAATATATGATATTTATCGAAGATAAGATGGATTTTTATTGTGTTTTTCATCGACTAAGGGGGAGATAATTCACAAGCGTCCTACGCTTCCAAGCGAAAAACGACTTAGCGATATCGAACGAGTTTTTGTTTACACGAAGGCCTTAGAACACGCGTGACCATTACGAAAACACGCCTATACAAATGCACTGTAAACCTTACCGCCGAAATATCGAAAATTTTAAGATGAAAAATTGTGATATTTTTCTTAGTTCTGCTTAAAATATAGATTGTCGGTACTCGTTAGAACCGCCTCACCGAGGCGGTTGTAACGAGTACCCACAATCTATATTTTAGAGTAGAAATAAGAAAAATAAGGTTTACCCCTACAAACCCCAGTTTTACTATATAAAAGTTGGGTTCAAGGGGGTCAAAATTATATAGGCGTGTTTTCGCGATGTCAATACAAATGTTTATTGCATTTTCATTTATGTTTCAAATTTCAAATTCCTACCAAAATCAGAATTATTGCTGGAGACACGTCAAAATACATTCACGCACCAGGATAGTTTCAGTCAGGGCATGAACTTCAGGAGGCGTAATTTTGTTTGAAAATGAGTCTTTCCTAAACCAACATCAAACGGATAATTGAAATCTGATTTCAATGATTTAATCGGATTTTTCGCCAAACGCCAACTATTGTTATTGTTGTTTCATACGAAGTATGCCACGTCGCCTATCAATTATGACGTCAAAACGTTCGAGATGAAATAATTCACTCGGTGAATTATAGATCACTGCGAAACCTCAGTAAGTCAATACTAAAAGTGTATTTTTTTGTTTGTTTTAAACGTGACTTTGGCAATGCACTGTGGAAAAAGAAGATCTAGTCAAAGCTGCTACTGTGAAAATAACGTGTTCATTTTTGTTTTCACAATGTGAGAATATATCTGTTCACAATGTGATAATATCATTTTATTTGTTTAAGTTATGCACTGGATTCATTGCTTAGTATATAATAAATGATTTTAAATGTTTTAGAAGTGGAAGCGTGTTGCTTAAATGTATACATTAAATAAAAACAATGTCTATTTGACTATAAGGGGAAAATTACTCTTACAAGATAAAACTTTTGACTGTCACTCCCGCGTGAACAGGCAATTTCTACCCAGCCTATGCTATAACGGGCAACGCCAAGCAAACTGATGGAAAATAGGATTTTGATTTCATTACGATAACACATCCGTGTGAAATAGTACATTTTTCAAACCTCAAAAAAGGCCATTTTTCTGAAGAAAATTTGTGATATTTTTCTTATTTATACTCCAAACATAGGTTTTGGGTGCTCGTTAGAACCGCCTCATTGAACAACCTATGTCTTGGAGCAGAAATAAGGAAAATAATATTTACCCCCGTAAGCCCAGGTTTTCTCTATATAAAGTGGGGTTTAGGCGGGTCTTTATTTCACGGACTTGTCACGTGATGTAAATAGAGCATTCTTGGGTCAGCAGTTAAATGGCGAGATAACGAAGTCTTCATTGTCTTCAGGTCTGCCTGAAAAGCAGACAAACGTTCATAAAAATCACTCTGTTAATAAAAGTCAAAATTACATGGTCACAACATTCTGATGAATAACATACAGATCCTGAATCTTTGCCTTTCTTTAAAAGGGCATTCGATGAACATGATAGTCTACCTTTATGTCAAAAACTGCATTGTTATCATGAACCCCAGAACCCCAGATTTATATAGTAAAACTGGGGTTTGCAGGGATAAACCTTATTTTTCTTGTTTCTGCTCTAAAATATATAAATCTATATTTTGAGCAGAAACAAGAAAAAATATCACTGATAAAATTGCATCCACTAGATCTCGGCAGAAAAAACGAGAAAAGTGTTACATGCAACCACTCGATAGATGTTCTGTGGGTTTATCACTCCGAAAATTTGAACCTTGGACATAAAGCTATTTTAGATCAGTGAATTTTAAAGACCCGCCTCTTAAAAAGTATAAAACGGGGTTAACATGGGTATTTTTTTTTACAATGCAACATAAATGATTTATTTAAGTCTCACCTCACAAGAAAGTAAAATGATACATAGATTAAAACTTTCATAAATGAGTGTCTCTACTTTAGAGCTATTAGAGACTATATACATATGTACATAATTACAACAAGAGGGCCAAGATGACCCTGAATCGCTCATCTGATGTGTGTGACAGCCATTAAATGAAGCAGTAATGTTGTAGATGATCACCTGGGCAGTTTTAATAAAACTGGCTTAAGAGTTTCTATTTTTAGATTTGTCAACCATCTTTTATCCATTAAAGCAGAATCGTTTTAGCTATTTTGACAGAGGACCACCTAAGCAACATTCCTATGAAGTGTAAATGAAATCGGTCCATGAGTATAGTAGGAGTTGAGGCTTAAAGGTTTGTCTGTTTTTATATCAGGCATCCATTTCGATCAGCTGAACCGAACCCATTTAGCTACTTTGCTAGAGTGTAATCCAAACAACGTTCCTATGTTATTTGAATGAAATATGCCAAGGTCTATAGAATGAGCTTTTGTTTAAAGATTTTCTTCTCTTTTTAACTATGACAGCGACCTTGTCCATCGCACCAGAACCGTTTTACCTAAAGAGCCATCTAGGCAAAATTCCTGTGATGTTTGAATCAAATATTGACCCAAGTGTTTAGGACGAGTTCGCATTTAAAACAAACCGTTCACATTTTTTCTACTTTACGCTGTTGCAGCCATTTTTCTCATCTGATCGGAACCAATTAACTATGTTGGAAGAGGGTTTACATAAACAACATTCCTATGAGGCTTGAATAAAATTGGCCGAATGGTTTAAGAGAAGTCGTCGTTTGAAGATATTTTCTATTTTAGCTCTGGCGGCTGTCTTGTTCATCACAGCGAAATGACTTCAGTTTGGTAGGGACCTGTATAGGCAACATTCCTGTGAAGTTTGAATCTAATAGGCCCGAGCGTTTAGGAGGAGCTCACATTTGAAGAAAATTTATGGTGTGTGTTTCTATTTATAGCTCTGGTGGCCATTTTGCTGATTGGAGTGGAATCGTTTAACTATTTTGGTAGAGGGTAACCTTAACAACATTCCTATGAAAAATAGAAATGAAGACAATAATCAGGAATCGATAAATTAACCCACAGCTCCCATCAGAGGCACCAAGGGAAAGAAACACAAGCATGAAACAACTAGACCCTAATGGAAACATCACTAGCATGAAGCCAAAAGGACAGGCACTTTCCCACAAAATGGCCAATTGGCTATCCAAAGCAAAATAATATAAGCGATTCACACACTCAAAGACAAGCCATAACAAAAATAAACCACGAGAGAAGAACCGCCTTGGAACGGTCAGTGAAACGAATTCCACTTGGGGACTTAAATCGATTTTACGTGGTCACAATGTAGATTTTTATTTTTAGCTCGGCCATTTGTTCAACAGGGTAAAACGATTTTAGCTATTTTGGTAGGGAGTCATCTAGGCAAGACAGCTGTAAAGTTTGAATCAAATTGGCTCAAGAGATTAGGATAATTTCGCGTTTGAAACTAATTTTCGATGTTTTTTCTATTTTTAGCTCTGGCAGAAATCTTGTTCATCACAGCCGATTTTAGCTATTTTGGAAGGGAGCACCTAGGAAACATTCCTGTGAAGCGGGAATCAAACTGGCTCCGAGTTTAGGATGAGTTCGCATATGAAGCAAATTTACGTTTTTCTATTTTCAGCTTTGGCGGCCATTTTGATCATCTGAGCAGTACTGTTTCAGCTATTTCGGTAGAGGGTCACCAAAGCAACATTCCTATGAAAGTTGAATAAAATTAGCCCAAGGGTACAGGAGGAGTTGTCTTTGAAGATTTAATAATTTCTATCTCTGGCGGCCATCTTGTTCGCCAGAGCGGAACGAGGTTTGCTATTTAATAGGGACTCGCCGAGGCAATATTCCTTTGAAGTTTGAATCAAATTGGTTCAATGACGATGATGATTTAGTGTTTAAACGACGCGTCAACCCTCTTTGTGGGTCATAAGCGCCAAACGGTTAATGGCTAAACGGCATGAAGAATCATGAGGATATTAAAAGTAAAAAAAACAAATCAGAATGATAATGTATAAAAATCTGAAACAGTTAAATCTTATGAAAAAATCCAATTTCTTTTAAGAATAAAATAATATTATTAACAGGTACATCTTGAAACAGTTGTTGCAAAGTGTCAACTTTGAAATATAAGTTACGTGAGGGTGAAAAGTCAACACAGTCAATGAAGATATGTTTCACAGTGAATGGCTGATCACATCCTGCACAAGAAGGCTGGTCATCACCATTAAAAATATAAGAATGAGTAACTCTAGTATGGTCAATGCGCAGTCGCGTTAATACTACATCCTCTTTCCTGGAAAACTGTGGAGGAGAGCATTTTTTTCCAACGACAACTTAATGGCATGGAGTTTGTTATTTATTGCACGGTCCCATTCGTTTTGCCATTCCGACAAGATGTATCTGTTGCTAAATGGTTTCAAATTATTAAAAGGACTTTTAAAAACAGACGGATCAAGATTGAGCGATTCCTTTGCTTTCTTGTCAGCATATTCATTGCCGACAATGCCGATATGGCTCGGAAGCCAACAAAACAAAATTTGGTGTGTTTTAGAAATTTCATGATGTTTATCAATCAACTTTTGTATTTGAGGATTTTCAGATGATGAATGGTCTAAAGCGTTAAAGTGATTCCGAAAATATAATAGCTTTTTTAAATGTTGAAGAACTGATAAAATCTAAAGCTAGGTCTATTGCTTTGGCTTCTGCTGTTAAAATAGATGAACCATCTGGAAGGCGCAAGGTTTGGTGCGTATCTTGAGAAACATATGCACAACCAACTTTTTCTCCCTCTTTAAACCATCAGTATAGACTTGCTGGTAATCATCATAACGTGACTGCAGTACCTGAAAGTTTTGTTTGAGTAACATTGGATTAGATTCGGATTTTTGCCATCATGTAAGTCAAACAGAATAGAAGGTTTTTTAATACACAAAGATGAAACTTCGGCCGTTTCATGTTTTTGAAATTTTTTAAGGCCGATACCTGAATTTTTCTAGCAGTGGTAATATACGTAATCCAAAATGTTTGATTGCTGTGGGTTTAGTTTCATACTTATCTTCAAATTCAGGTGGAAATGAAATTTTGGATGCCGGGTTAGATGGATTAGCAGCCAGTCTGATAGCATACTGAAGAGAAAGTTTCTCTCTGCGCGAAGTTAAAGATGGTTCATCTGCTTCTAAATAAAGGCTTAATACGGGAGAAGTACGGAAGGCTCCCATAGCCAGACGAAGGCCTTGGTGATGGATAGTATCCAATGAATTTAAATAGGACTTTCTGACAGAACCATAAACAACAGACCCATAATCAAATTTAGATCTTATTAAAGACCGTAATAAAGTATACCGATCTGCTCCTCAACTCGCATGAGCTAAAATTTTCAAAAGATTCAAAGCTTTTAAGCATTTCGCTTTAAGATATTTAATATGGGGAATAAAAGATAACTTTTGATCAAATATGACCCCAAGAAATTTGGCACCTTCAACAACAGGAATTTGTGATCCGTATAAAATTAGGGAAGGATGTTCGTGTTTCTTCCGTAGCTTACAAAAATGAACACATTGCGTTTTCGACCTGTAGAACTTGAAACCATTTTTATCAGTCCATTCTTCTATTCTTTTTAAATTTTGTTGTAACTTTCGTTAAATTGTTTTCATATTTTTTGAACGGTAACATATACAAAAATCATCAACATACAATGAACAATCTGTTTTGTCGTCCAAACATTGTACAATATTGTTTATTTTGATGTAAAATAGCGTAGTTGAAAGAATACTACCACGCACCTGAAACATGCGCTCCCCTAAAAAGCTTTCAATAAAACTGGGAAGTTTTCCGATTAAGCCAATGTTATGGTGATCTTTCAATATTCCATAACGCCATGTTGTATCGTATGCTTTCTCCAAGTCAAAAAAGACAGCTAATACGTGTTCTTTGTTAATAAAAACATTTCGTATAAAGGTTTCTAGTCTTATTAAATTGTCGTTGGTACTACGTTCCGAACGCAATCCTGACTGATATTCTGAAATGAGGTTGTTGGACTCTAAGTACCAGACAAATCTCTTGTTTACCATTCTCTCCAATGTTTTACACAAACAACTTGTCAAAGCTATCGGACGATAATTTGTAGGTTCTGCATGATCTTTCCCTGGTTTTGGAATTCGTACAACTGTAGCTAAACGCCAGCTCTCAGGACAGATCCCCGTTTCCCAAATATTATTAAAGATATCTAAAAGTGTTTAAAGGGAACTTTTTGGCAGATGCTTTCATCGGGGCCGGTTGCCGTATCATGTGATTTCTCAATGGATTCGACTAGTTCCGATTAGTTGAAAGGTTTGTTGTATTCTTCGTGATTGAGGGATTTAAAGTTTAGATTTCTTTTCTCTTGGTCCTTTTTGAAATTTCTAAAAGTGTCAGAATAATTTCGCGATGGTGAATTTCTCAAGAATGTGCTACCAAGAGTATCTGAAGTATCTTTTTTAGTTGTAGCTTTTGTGTCAAAACCAGTATTTAAATGTGTAAAACTAGGGAACTTTGTTTTCCCTGAAATTTTTCGTTCCATATCCCAAACCTTTTTAATGGGGGTTTTGTAGGTCAATTTTGAAACATATTCCCTCCATAATTTCCGTTTCGAAGCTCGGATTGTTCGCCGAGTTTTAGCTCCAAAAACTTCTACGTCGTTTAGCTTTTCTGAAGTTGGACTTTTGCAGAACTTATTTAAAGCCTGTTTGCGCTTTTTGATAGCTTCTCAAATTGGTTCAAGGGTTTAGGAGAAGTTTGCGTTTGAAGCAGATTTACAATTTTTCTATTTTGAGCTCTGGCGGATATTTTGCTCATCGGAGCGGAACCGTTTTAACTATGTTGGTATAGGGTCACCTAAGCAACATTACTATGAAGTTTGAAGGAAATTAACCAAGGGTACGGGAGGAGTTTGCGTTTAAACATTTTTCTGTTTTAAGCTCTGGTGGCCATCTTGTTAATCGGAGCGGAAATGTTTAGCTATTTTGGTAGGAAGCCACCGAGACAACATTCTTATGAAGTTTGAATCAAATTGGCCCGAGGGCTTAGGAGGATGCCTCATTTAAAACATAATGTTGACGACGGACGACGCATGACGAACGACGGACATTCACTGATCGAAATAGCTCACCATGAGCACAATGACCAATTTTAATCACGTTTGAGAAATGTTACTGTTTGTATGTTCTAAGATAGCTGATGAGACCAATTCTTGCTCTAAACTGTCTAGAAGAATACAGCTCTGTTGGTGATGCCTTAGCTCTGGCTTTGAGCGTTTCTGCTCAGCTTCACTTATTCTTTTTGCCTCGTATTCACTGGCACTTCTTCTCATGAGACCTCGCTACTTTGCTTTGTCCTCGGCAATTTGTTCCCATGACTCTGTTGTAATGTTGCAGTCCCGGAGGGAGGCTTTAAGGGTGTCTTTCTTTTTCTTTGGCAAACATTCCTCAAACAATCTGGTAACATGGTCTGTCCATCTTAACTGTGGCAATTTCAGAAGAGTTTGTATTCTATGCATGCCTCCACTGCTCAGGACTTTCGTGTCTGGAGTCCTGCCTTTCGACTTAATCTTTAAGAGTTTTGTTTAGACAGCTTGCATGATAGTGATTCAGTCTTTTGGCGTGCCGCTGGTAAACTTTCCATTTTTCACAAATAGTGTTGACAGCACCACAGCTCTGTAGACTTCAAGTTTTGTGTCAAGTAGAAGTAAAACAAAGATCAGGAATCGATACAATTAACTTACTCCACCCATCAAAGATACCAAAGGGAAAGAAACACAAACATTAAGCGACCAGACCATAATAGAAACCCAAACAAAGGAAGGCCATAAGGACAGTTACTTTTCCACAAAATGGCCATATGGCCATCCAAAATAAAAAGACACAAGAGATACACACAGTAAGTAACAAACAACAACATAAATAAACCGCCACAGAAGAACCGCCTTGGAACTGTCAGTGGAAAGATTTCCACTTGGGGGCTTAAATCGATTTTACGTGGCCACAATCCTCGCCCTTACTTCCGTTGCGATTTAGACAAATAATTTGTTCAGTCCGCATGAAGGCCTCCTAACTCATCAGTGCAACATCTCCGTGAACACAAAAATCAAAGAACCACAGAGGTGAGACAACGGTGAGGACTCGACAGCAAGAAACCACTGAAATCTGGAGCAAAAGAAAATCAACAGTTAGACAAGCCTGATTCCACTTCAATCCCAGACACTACCACGTAGTTGGCCAAATGCTGCACTAGCTTTGGCGATCCTAGCATATAGTTCATCGTCAATGTGCACGTCTCTTGACAGTGTGCTCCCAAGGTAGGTGACCTTGTCTACCACTGGCAGTCTTTGACCTTTCACTGTGATGGTGGGCTCTTCGTAAGGCTTGCCATATGTGGTTGATAGACAATCTCAGTCTTTTTGATGCTCAGTTGTGAGGTAATAGCTACCATATGAGTCAGATACTTGATATATACCTTTTGCATCTTCTCTTCTGTTGAAACACAAACATGAAAAAACTAAACTCTAATAGAAACATCAATAACGGAAAACCCAAAGCACAGACACTTCCTCACAAAATGGCCAATAGGCAATCCAAAACAAAAAGATATAAGCGATACACCTACTCAAAGACAACCCGTAACAAAAATAAACCGCGACCGAGAAACCGCCTTGGAACGGTCAGTGAAAAGGGTTTCACTGGGGATATACTTATACAGAAAACTACATCCAATTCTCAGCAGGTTTTGGCAAAAATTCTAATTCTTCTACTTTGCTTGCAGCTTAAAGTTGCGGTTAAGCTAACTGGTTCAGATTTATTAATCCGGAAGTTCATATGATAAAACTTCTAGCATTTAGACCGTTAAGGCATCGAAAAACGACACTGAATGAGAACACGTTTTTCACTCTCCACACCAGCGACACAAATCACAAGGGTCTTAGCCATTTTATCTGCCTGTATTGAACCCTGACCTTTCAAAACCAGCTCTATCATCATGTTAAATACCCCAAAACCTCTGTGTTCCATCGTGTTAGTTAAAGACCGTGTTATATCCAAACAAAAATGAATAGATTATATAGAAAAATGACCATAAATGGTCTATACATTTTTAGGATCCAACTTGAAACCGTGTAATTTCCAAAACCGTGTTGTAACGAACCGTGCTGTAATGAAGTTGTGCTGTATTAGGAAAACCCTCAAAACCATTCTTATGGCTCATTTGCCGCCATTTTCTGCATTTGATAACTATTTCAGCAGAATGAGACTGTATATAGAATAAGTTCCTTGCTTAAAACTAAGTCTGGTTGTGAATATTTTTCGACGTGTTGAAGCACACATAAAAGACGAAATATATACACAACGTGTTTCTCTTGAGTCGTTACACTTAAAAATATAAAGACTAAGTTAATAGTTCTACCATAGATTCTGTTTTAATTTTGCATGCGAGCTCTCAATATAGTGCATCGAAAAATGCAATCCGAGATCGTTTAGCCACCAGAAGCGCACGAAAAACACGTTCTTTCGAATAGAAAGCAATGGGAATCCTCTTATTTTATTGCCATAAGCAGCTTAACTGTCTCATAGTTTTTTTCCAAAAAACTCGTATTTTGCATCGTATGTATTATTGACTAAAATGACGTGAAAAACATCCTTGACTTGTCTAGTAAGTTTATGAGTTACAGCAGCATAAAAAGGATTAAGGTGCATACGTTCGCAAGTTCCGAATGCATTGGCAAGCCTCCGTGTTGCTTCACACAGATGGACGATGGGCTAAGCCATATAAATCTGTACCTGAAAGGTTATGAAACATTTGTAGTCGCATTGAAGACGAATTCCATGTTGTGATTGAATGTACTTTGTTTACCGGTTTCATCATAGTGTTGGTATTTTTCAGTCCTTTGGGATCATTGATTTCACTGCGAAATTACGAAAATAGTTGAGAGTCACTGATGAGGCTTAACTGGCCAAAACTAGCAATGTAGAAGTAAAACAAAGATCAGGAATTGATACAATTTACTTACTCCACACCAAAGGGAAAGAAATACAAACATTAAGCGACCAGACCATAATGGAAACCTAAACAAAGGAAGGCCATAAGGACAGTTACTTTCCCACAAAATGGCCATATGGCCATCCAAAACCAAAAGACACAAGTGATACACACAGTAAGTAACAACAACAACATAAATAAATCGCCACAGAAGAGCCGCCATGGAACGGTCAGTGGAAGATTTCCACTTGGGGGCTTAAATCGATTTTACGTGGCCACAATCCTCGCCCTTACTTCCGTCGCTGATGCATGCTATGTATTGCGAATATTTTCAAATACGATTTTACAGATTCACTGTTATTTCAATTAATTTTTATTTTTGTGTTTGAAATGCACTGTATTGTAACACCCTGTACTGTCTGCCACTTATATATGAAATCTCGTAGTCCTAAAGGGCCATTAGAATTGAATAAACTTACTAACTTACTTACTTACTTGTATAATTTGGAAACATTTCCATGTAATCATATCAACAACGTCCAGACGTGTACTATCAACGCTCCTATAAACTGTTCATATGGAGAGACCTGGGGCCAAGTGAAATAAGTAGACGTAAGCCTATGCTAAGCGGACGCCTGTCGTAAAATTGCCACAGAAATCATAACCGAGGCGTGTCGCAAACAGTCGTTAACTCACTCATAAAGTCACGTCTACTAGGCAGCAGAATTAACCAGTCAGATCGGTAGCTTGTTTGCGTGATTTGTAAATCACTGTATGTTGTGTTCTTTCTTGCTTCTCTTTAAAATATCTGAATTCTTTCCCTTGATAAAAAACGAAACTTACTGCACTCAATGATAAAATCATTTGCAGACGTGAACATTTCAAAAGCTGAGGTGTGTCCTTTATTTGACACTTGCATGATTGAGTTTAGTCTTTGACAAATAAATCCCGAAGACAGCTGATAATCTTGTCTTCGACCCTAAATTTTCACGGATTTAGCGCCTGTGTGTACAGTGTTTTCTTTCTTAACTGTAAAGATAAAAGATAAAAGTTTATTTGACAATTGCCGCCAACTTCAAGACAGTTTTCCAAACACTTGAAAAACGAGTCCGAACATTACTCAAAATTCGTAGAAAAATGCATTTTGCACCCCCCCCCCCCCCACACACACACACCATTTCTTCGAATTTCAGGACAAGTAAGTAAAGTAAGTAAGAAAGTTCTTTATTTACAGAGGGTGACCCATTTGGCATAGCCAATCTTCCATGGGGCCCTCTAAAACATGTAAATACACAAGTTACAACAGACAATGGAATACAATCGTAATAAATACTAAAATGACGTAGGTATGTAAATGTAGATATACGATAAGTAATTAATGTTTGAAAAAAGATACTTATACTTTAACATACAAGGTACAAGGTGGTGGAGGCAGTACTATAACTTATGAGGAGTTGGTTAACCAGTTTTTACAGTTATGCACAAAAGCTTTGCACGTTGAAGAAGTCTTGATTTTATTTGGCATGCTATTCCAAATGATGGGCTCTGAATATGATATACTATTTTTAAAAATATTTAGTTTTGGTTTAGGAATTTTGAAATTGTGACCAGAAATGGAATTTTATCTCAGCGATGTATGAACTGATTCATCTAATCTTCTTTCAAAAAGGTCACATACATATTGCGGTATCAGATTATTAGTGACTTTGAACATTATTGTTGCATTATTGACAACAACACTTTGCTCCATGGATAGTATATTTAACCTTGTCTTTGCAGTTTCGAAACCAATATAATCGTTCTCCAAAATAAGTTTACAAGCGCGTTTTTGAAGTTTGACTAGTTTTGACAAATTATAGTTTGATGAATTACCCCAAATGACATTGCAGTAATTGAAATGCGGCTGGATGTATGCATTGTAGAACACAACTTTGTGTTCATATTTGATATAATGTCGTATTCTAGAGAGCAGCCACATATAAGAAGATATCTTTTTACAAATACAGTTGAAATGGTCATTCCACGTCAAATTTGAATCAATATGAACACCAAGTATTTTGTCGCAAGTAGTCATGTTGAAATCAATATCATTGTATGTTAATGATAAAATATTCTCGTCTATATGCATATTTTTTGTCTCGTTGTTATGATCATGACTTTAGTTTTGTCAGTGACAACCGGTTTATAGAACATATAATGCAACTGATATATTCTGGTAAAAATTCATTTCGAGTGATGTTCGGAATGGTTGAGCTCATAGACGTCAGTTTGTTATCTGCAGTTCTTATTTTTATGCGAATACACATATGTAAATATTCACGTATGCAAATGGGTTTCTTTGATCACGTAAACAAGTAACCTACCTTGTCTGTTAACTGCAACATATCGTAATAATTTTGCATTGAGTGGAACACTGGTTTAACAATTTACAGTACAGGAGAAGTTGTATTGTGTTGTCTCCCATTTTTGCTTTTTATGACCCCGTAGGAGGGCATATAGTTTTTGCACTGCCCGTTTGTTTGTGGGTTTGTAAGTCCGCACTGTTTTGTGATGCGAACTACTTCCACATTTCTTCAACGATTGAGCGGAAACTTTGCACATGCATTTCTTGTGCGGTGAAGGGATGCCTAACACAATTTTCACATTGGTCCTATCATTTTCGAAGGAGTTCCGGCCCTTTATTTTCTGAAAAAATGTGCTAAAAACCTTGTGATGCGAACTACTTCAACATTTCTTCACTGATTCAGCTGAAACTTTGCACATCTATTCCTTGTGAGGTGAATGGGTGCCTAACACAATTTTCACATTGATCCTATCATCTGTGACGGAGTTACGGCCCTTAATTTTCTGAAAAACGCGTTCGAAAACCTTGTGACGCGAACAACTTCCACATTTGTTCACCATTTGAGCTGAAACTTTGCACACAGAGGTGCCTAACAAAATTTTAATGTTGATCCCATCATCTGTGACAGATGTACGGCCCTTGATTTTCTGTAAAACGCGTTCAAAAACCTTGTGACGCGAACTACTTCCACATTTCTTCACCATTTGAGCTGAAACATTGCACATGCATTCCTTGTGAGGTAAAGTGGTGCCTAACACAATTTTCACGTTGATCCTATCATCTGCGAAGGAGTTACGGCCCTTTATTTTCTGAAAAACGCATTCTTGAACCTTGTGACGCGAACTACTTCCACATTTCTTCGACAATTTTGTTAACGTTTTATGCCCCCGTAGGAGGGCATATAGTTTTTGCACTGTCCGTTTGTTTGTGGGTTTAAGTGTTAGTCCGCACTTTTTTCCTCAAATTGGCTCCTACGGCGGCATTGCTCACTAATAGTGACAGCGCTTGTTCAATTTTGACATGGAAATATTACTCAACCGTCAATCGGGGCTTGGAGAAATAGATGGCCTGCATGATGCTTCCACGCAGAGCTGAAACTGACCACTCATGTGTACGGGTAAATCGCTTAGAATGACTAAAATAAAAGTGAAGGCAATGATCAGGGCCCAGTTGTTCAAAGCATCGTTAGCTTAACGAGCTCGTTAGTGGTCATATTGTTAACTCTTCTAGCAAGTTTAAAATTCAAAATTTTGGTATTTTTGCTGAAAAAATGTGAGCAGCAAAAGCTGCTCACATTTTTTCAGCAAAAAATTCAGCTTATTTGCCATATTTAATGATCAAAGTTTTAACGATATGTTAACTAACGACGTCGTTAGTTTTGAACAACTGGCCCCAGGAATCGAAAAATTAACCCACAGCTGCTATCAGAGATACCAAGGGAAAGAAACACAAACATGAAACAACTAAACCCTTATGGAAACACCACTAGCGGAAAGCCAAAAGGACAGTTACTTTCCCGCAAAATGGCCAGTTGGCTATCCAAAGCAAAATAATATAAGCGATACACACACTCAAAGACAAGCCACGAAAAAATAAACCACGACAGAAAAACCGCCTTGGAACTGCCAGTGAAACGAATTCTACTGGGAAGCCTGTCCAGGCAAAGTGGTGTAAGTCAGACCGCCCAATGCATATGTCTTTTGGTTTCATTGGGTGGCAAGGCTGCAGATTTCAGTTCATCCCCATATCGGGTAAAAGCCCGATAACTGGGAGCAGCGTCTCCAAAGTTTATTTAATAGTGTTGACGGGAACTTTAAACCTAAATTCAAACAAACAAAACATTACTGAATGTCGAGATTAATACCTTAGCATTTCCTTATAAAGGACAAACGGTCTCAAAATTTCATTTTCTTCCAAACAATTTTCTGACAGACATTGTTCCCAAAACATGTTGTACACCAATGTTATCCATACTATGCTTGAAACGTGTGTATCGTGTGCATAAAGCAGGAAATATAGCTTTTGCACACGATATACATGCTACATCGTGCTATTATGATATACAAATGGTACCCCAGTCGCAGCTAGGTCCGACGTACGCGAGCTTTTAAGACAGTCGTACGCTGGACTTAGTTGCGCCTACGATCGTAGTCTACGCGGCGCAAACTGCGTCTTCATTATGCACTCGGCCCCTGATCATAACTTCCTAAACATCATTTATGAGAAAATAAAATGCGTGTGTGTGTGTGTGTGTGTGTGTGTGTGTGTGTGTGAATTCGGGTTTAACGTCGCTTTCAACAATTTTCCAGTCATATCACGACGGTGTCTGGTTGCGACAGGGAGTTCAATGCTCACTTTTATAGTGCTGCCTCAGTACCATTCTTAACGACTTTGGTATGTCACGGCCCGGGATCGAACCCGTGACCTCCCGTTCCCCGGAGCGGACAATCTACCAACTGAGCTATCGGGGCCGGTTGTAACTGCATGAAATAAAATATAATTTTTCATGACCATTTTTAGGTTTGTACATGTAAGAAAGGGACTGGGTGCCTGTTTTACCACAATTACAGATCCTCGTGCCCATGTTAGGTCGGTATTTTCAAAAATAGGGGAAATAATCGGTAGACTGCTACAAACTCCACTTTACGAAAACACGCCTATACAAATTCAATGTAAATTTTATCGCCGGAAAAAGAAAAATTTTAAGATGTAAAAATTGTGATAGTTTTCTTATTTCTGCTCAAAATATAGATTGTGGATACACGTTAGAACCTCTAACGTGTACCCACAATCTGTATTTTAGAGCAGAAATAAGAAAAATAAGATTTACCCACACAAACCCCAGTTTTACTGTATAAAATTGGTGTTTCAGGGGTCAAAATTATATAGACGTGTTTTCGTGATGACTTGACTTTATGATATGTCACGTTTTCCGTGAATTTGGTCAAATTTGTTTGAATTAAGGTTTTTTTGGTGACTGCAGATGGCTGCGTTCTTTGATTGTGGCCTTTCCTGCGTTACATTTCCCGTTAACACTATTTAGGTCACTTCCGACATTGAGAAGCGATTGCACCTTAATACAAATGATACAAAAATCGTTTATATGCATGGGCGGTCTGACTCGAACCATTCTGTCCGGGCAGGCTTAGACCTTCAAAGTAGTTTACTAGAACTCATGAGAGGTCAGTTTCAGCTCTGCGTTGAAGCATTCGAAGCGCAATCTGTTTCTCCAAGCCCTGACTGGTGGGGGCTGGGGTTTGGTATATACTAGGAACACAGTAATCTAGTACTGCGAAAAAAACATAGACTGTGGAAACTCGATATACCGAATTCAGTCTATTCATCACGTGAACAAGTCCATGAAATGAAGACCCCCCTATACCCCACTTTATATAGAGAAAACTGGGGTTTACGGGGGTATTCATTATTTTTCTTATTCTTGCTCCAAGACATAGGTTGTGGGTACTCGTTAGAACCGCCTCATTGAGGCGGTTCTAACGAGCACCCACAACCTATGTTTGCAGTATTTATAAGAAAAATATCGCAGATTCTCATCAGAAAAATGGCAATTTTGGAGACGTGTAAAAATGCAGCAATTCGCACAGGTGTGTTATCGTAATGTCTGCAGCAGAAATGTGAAAAATATGGCAGATTTCTTAAAAGATGGCCAGTTTTGCAGCTAATATTTAAGACAACGTTACGCCACTCTACTTACGTGCAACATAGCGTAATCTTTCATATCTCAAAAACGGTATTTTCTAATCATTACGAAAACACGCCTATACAAATACATTGTAACCTTTATCGCCGAAATAATGTAAATTTAAAGATGAAAAATTGTGATATTTTTCTTATTTCTGTTCAAAATAGAGATTGTGGGCACTCGTTTGAACGAGAACCCACAATCTCAATTTTAGAGCAGAAATAAGAAAAATAAGGTTTACCCCTGCAAACCCGTTTTACTATATAAAAGTGGGGTTCAAGGGGGTCAAAATTTTATAGGCGTGTTTACGTGAAGTGAACATATGTGATAATGTACTTATTTCAGGTTGAGGCGGTTCAAATGAGTACCTACAACCTATGTCTAGGAACAGAAATAAGAAAAAAATATGTTTACCCCTGAAAACCCCAATTTCTCTCTGTATAAAGGGGATGTTCATTACATTGACTTGTTAACGTGATGCAATGTCATTTTTTCGGGGATCACTAGCCAAGGAGTGAAAAATTAAGCCTCTTTTAAATAATTATTTTGTCCTTTAACTATAAACAACAGTAACCAAATTTATGTTAATTTTTATGGTTTTTACGCCAAATCTTGTCTGCCTAACCCTATTGCACGTGTTCGTTACGTTCCACCCAGTCTTTTAAGATTTTATGCATTTCATTTCAAAATATGTAACAAATGTAGCCCCCCCCCCACACACACACACTCTCAAAAAAAAAAAAAAAATAAATAAATAAATAAATGGAAAAGATGCGTTTTGAGCCTCACGCACTTTAACACTGAACTCAGGTGGTGTATCTTAAAGTGTTTGAAGAAAGATCTGAGAGAATGAAAAAATAATACTCTTCCAAGTATAGATATAGTCACCGTAAATAACTGCCCATAGTTTGGTTAAATGACGTAAATTTTAACCGCATTAATTAATAACTTAACCAGCCGCAGTCATTTTATTATTAAAGTAATTATATTAATCATAATTATGTCCAATGAATACGACATATGAAGGCAGTACAGCTGCGTGACGTTCTTTTCACTAAAAATATAACAAACTATTATTTTTGTTCATTCGACCGGTAAGATTTCAAGGATTCTATTGTTTCTGTGTTTTGCTATTTTTAAATGAACCTATTGTAGAAAAAATGTTTCAGGATGTTTGCTTTCCATTACGATAACACACCCGTGCGACATAGTGCATTTTTACACCTCCAAAATGACCATTTGTCTGATGAAAATCCTAGATATTTTTCTTATAAATACTCCAAACATAGGTTTTGGGTGCTCGTTAGAACCGCCTCAATGAGGCGGTTCTAACGAGTACCCACAACCTATGTCTTTGAGCAGAAATAAGGAGAATAATGTTTATCCCCGTAAACCCCAGTTTTCTCTATATAAAGTGGGGTTTAGGGGGGTCTTCATTTCACGGACTTGTTCACGTGATGCCATGTCTGTGTTGCACTGATGTCTACTCAGCACGTTAACAAGTCCGTGTAATAAACACCCCTCCATACCCCACATTATTAATTGACTATCCTAACACTGAGGTAAAAAATCAATAATCATTTTTTAATGGTATCAGTTAATAAAATTGTCGTAATTCAAGTACATGTAATTCCGTATTATCTCGGCCTCGGACCAATACAGCAGACCTAGGACCTTTAACTGGGTCAATACGAAATTACTTGATTAATAATATCATATTATATAGGGCAGGAGCATATAATTTCACTCACGTGAAATTATATGCTCCTGATATAGGGAAAACTGGGATTTATTTTTTCTTATATCTATTCCTAGACACAAGTTGCGCCTCATTAAGGTGGTTCTAACGAGCACCCTCAACCCATCACGTGAACAAGTCCGTAAATGAACACCCCCGTACACCCCACTTTATATAGAGAAAACTGGGGTGTATGGGGGTATGCATTATTTTTCTTATTTCTGCTTCTAAAACATAGGTTGTGGGTTCTCGAGCACCCACAACCAATGTTTGCAATATTTGTAAGAAAAATATCACAGCTTTTCATCAGAAAAATAGCCATTTTGGAGAAATGAAAATATGCACTATTTCGCACGGGTGTGTTGTCGTAATGCTACGTTTGGAGTAATCACCACAGATTTTCATCGAAAAAAAAAAAAATAACCCAGTTTGCCCAGTGCGATATCGAACCGCCGTCTGTTGAGAGGGGCATATGGATTATCAATTAACCTGCATCTCGACTACTGACTTCCCGAAGCAAAAGCTATATGAGCCCCACCAAGCGAATTTGTGTCTTCGAGCATTCCGTCATGACAAATTTTAACTGCGCATTCCCAGCCATTCAGAGGGGCCGGGGATATGGCTTTCTGTCTGAAGGATCCTCTTGATTCACTGCTTGTATGAGCGAGCAGCGAAGGTTCTTGCGAGACTGCGCGGATGCGCAGGCTCGCCTGAACCTTCGCTGCTCGCATAGGCGATAAGTACCAAAATCGCTTGACGGGGCCCATATTATGATGTGCACGCATTGCATTGTGTGTTATATTGGGCCAACCAGTGCTGGAGTTTGTTTGTTTGTTTGATTTGAGGTTTAACGTCCCCGTCAACACTGTAAAGGTCATTTTGGAGACGTTGTTTCCAATTTTGTGGGACATTTACCCGACATTGAGATGAAATGACATCTCAAGCCCTGTCGCCCAATGAAACCAATAGGGTTTATAGGCATGGCCGATTCGAGTCGTGCGCACCGCTTTGCCTGGACAGGCTTCGATCATCTAAGCAGTTTACCAGTACTCGTGTGCGGGTCGGATTCAGCTCTGCGTGGAAGCATCATGCAGCCCATATATTTCTTCAAGCCCGGATGGGCGGGGGCTGGCTGGAGTTTCAGTTGAGATTCTAGGACAAATTATAGCACAGTGCATCACACATTGTCTGTAGATGCTCTGCGTCACAGACAACACACCTTTATAATTTTGACCCACTTGAACACCATTTTTATATAGTAAACCTGGGGTTTACAGGAGTATACCTTATTTTCTTATTTCTGCTCAAAATATAGATTGTGGGTACTCGATAGAACCATCTCGATATTTTTCTTATTTCTGTTAAGAAAAATATTACTGCTCAAAATATAGATTGTGGGTACTCGATGGAACCGCCTCATCGAGGCGGTTCTATCGAGTACCCACAATCTATATTTTGACTGTTGTGTGCATCTTGAGCAGAAATAATAAACATGTTACAATTTTTCATCCTTAAATGTTCATTTTTTTTCGGATGTGAAGTTATACAATGTATTTGTATAGGCGTGTTTTCCTAATGCAGGGCTGCAAGTTGCTGATAATTAGCAGCCTGGATCGAAGTCGGCTGATCCTCCAGGGTTGGAATATTTGTAGAAACACTGACAGGGTATCCCGGTTGCCTACTCTATCGCGGCACTAACGGTTATTTGTAAGTAATTAAATAAACACATCAACTTACCATACATTTCTCTGTTTGTATGTTTTATGTTATCCTTCTACAATATTGTAATATGGATGAAAAGATCTTTTAACATCAGTCAACTTCAAATTTTCCGCTTGTTGGCAGCCATGTTGTTTTAGTTACGTCACTGTTGCTTCCTAGTCTATTGCGGCATTCACTTAAATTGTGTGTGTGTGTGTGTGTGTGTGTGTGTGTGTGTGTGTGTGTGAATTCGGGTTTAACGTCGCTTTCAACAATTTTTCAGTCATATCACGACGGTGTATGGTTGCGACAGGGAGCTCAATGCTCACCTTTTATAGTGCTGCGTCACTGAAGTATCATGTCCGTGACACATTACATGATACCACACCCAGTCACATTATCCTGACACTGGGTCGACCAGTCCTAGCTCTACCCCGTAAATCTGAGTGCCAAGCGAGGAGCAGCTAGTACCATTTTTAACGACTTTGGTATGTCGCGGCCCGGGATCGAACCCCTGACCTCCCGTTCCCCGGAGCGGACACTCTACCAACTGAGCTATCGGGGCCGGTCGCTTAAATTGAAAATGTCAAAGTCTCTTAGGCCGGGTGCATGTACATGTAACATCGGTTATCCGCACTGATTCCTATGAAAATATTTAGCACTTGAATAGAATAATATAATGTTAATTAACCCTTTAAAGGCTCAAAAAATGAAATTTTAACCGTAACTAACGTATTTACAATGTTTGGTGTTCTTTGACTGTTTTTTATTGATCATAGGAAAGGCAGTGAGGGTACCGAAACTTACTGCCTTCATTCCAAGAAACGACTGCAGAGCAAAATTGAAGGTGTGTCCAGTGTCCACATATGTCACTCTATGCCCAGTTTACGAGTTTGACCCCTTTAAACTCCTTTAGTTTTGCTGGCTCCCTTAACCCACATACACAGCAGTTTGAGTCTTCATTTTCAGTCGAACTATCATTATTCGTATCTTCAATAGATTCTAGATTGATCGCTTCTCCTTGTCTATTCAAGCCAGACGTGCTTGGGAGAGGTGTATATGTAATTAATGTCTTTTTTGGAGTGGTTACAGCAATTTTCCTGGTTGATTTTTGGATGTTGTCAATTTGGACTTTCCGAATTTTGGAATGTTTGTGTTTGATGGCTTGCTCGATACATGTGATTTTTGTTTCTCATTCAGATTTACTTTCACTTTCTTTGCTTCTTGCCGTTGAAGAGTGTTTATATTAGACTTTTTCAGCAAGAAACGGCGGAATAAACTTCCTTTTGGGCTTGGATTTATTGACTGACGTAATTGTTCTTTTCTGGAAAAATGCTTCTGATCTAGCACTGTATGAGGTAGCAGGTCTGGTCGATGACACTCTATCTTCTCCTTGTGCAGTAAAATTCTTATATTATGACCAGCTTTAGGGTTATTTAAAAGTGGTCTTTAAGACCTCTTTAAGAGCTCTTTTTAACTGTCACAAATTTGACCTCTTACTAGAATACACACAAAAGAGGGAGAGAAATCTAAACATTTGAGTGTATTGTTGAAAGAATTATAAGTCTCAATTTTAGCTACATATAGTTTTAATAGCGGAGATTCACTGTGTATACATTTGACATGTGTTTCACTGTCAGAATATTAGTGGAAAAATTACAAAAAAATTCTTATATTAAGACCTTCTTTGGGACTGTCCAAAAGTGGTCTTAAATATCACCTTTGAACAGTCCAAAAGGGTGGACTCTGGCCAGACAATACTGTATGCAGAAAACACAAAGAAAGAATAACTGAAACTTTCTAAATAAGCTTCTTACAGCAGAATGGTGGTCTTAATAGCGGAATTTTACTGTATATGTCACTAATAACATGTAACTTAAACATTTCGGCGGATTAGACATTTGTCCCCTTTATGGGCTGTCGTGTTTTATTAACATCTATCTCAGTTAAAGAAAATATGAAAATAAATGAGCAGCAACTACTGTCGTACCTATAGCAGTAATTAATGCTTCGTTTTCAAGGACAAAAGTAAGCCTTGTGGTTTCGTAAATTCAACAACACAAATTCTAACAAGACGGCCACACGGGCATTAGAGTAAAAACTCTGATAATGTAAAACAATACATGCATGCTGTCACGCAGTAATCTCGTGTGATGATACCAATACACTGTTCAAATAAACGAGAGGTACATGATGGCCCTGAATCGCTCACCTGATGCATATTGTACAAATGAAACGATAGGCTATATAAGGTGGAGTGGATGTTTTGAGCAATTTCGGTTGACTTTGATCCAAGGAGAATTCACTTTAATGTTTTTATATATTTTTAGCTCTGGTGGTCATGATGTCCAGTGGAGCAAGAGTATTTTGAGCAATTTTGTTAGAGGGCCATCCATGGAACATTCCAACAAAAGCGTTTACTTTTAGAGAAAGAAATCTTTTAAAGGTGTTCCTATCTAAAGCTTTTATGGTAATCTTGTTCAAGAGAGTGGAATAATTTGAGCAATTTTGACAGATGGTTCCCCAAAAGACATTCCTGTGAAATCATCCATAAACAAGATGTATTTGTGAAACACGAACATGTCCCCGGGCCGAGGTCAATTGTTTCTTGATTGTGGGTCACATCTTTATATGAGTGGGAATTCCTTGTCACAAGGAACCTTCATACCAGTCATGAGGGCTCTTACTTTCCCACAAAATGGCCAATTGGCTATCCAAAACAAAATAATTTAAGCGATACACACACTCAAAGACAAGCCATAATAAAAATTAACCGCGACAGAAAGACTCAAATCAGTCTGTGCAGCATAAGCTTCTACAGCATTCGGGCTATCAAACAAGAGGATTTTAGCTCTTGTACCCACCTTGTTCATTGGAGCAGAACGATGTTATCTATTTGGATAGAAAGCCACCTAGGCAACATCCCAGTAAGCTTTCTACATAAATCTACAGCGGGCCGTTTGCGGCCCGTCAGGGTAGCTGACGGGCCGCTAACGGCCCGCTGTAGATTTATGTAGAATGCTAGCAGGGATTCGACCCCGCATGATGGTTCCACGCAGAGCTGAAACCGACTCCACACGAGTACTGGTAAACCGCTTAGAGGATCTAAGCCTGCCCAGGCAAAGTACTGCGAGTCGTACCGTCCATGCTTAATAACCCTATTGGTTTCATTGGGCGACAGAGCTTTAGAAGTAATTTCATCTCAATGTCGGGTAAAAGTCCCACAAAATTGTAAGCAGCGTCTCCAAATTGACCTATACAATATTGACGGGGACGTTAAACCTCAAATCAAACAAACAAAATCTAGGCAACATTCGTGTGAAAATTGAAACAAATTGGTCCAAGGTTTACGGAGAAGTTGGTATTTAAAGCACACTGTTGATGTTTTTCTATGTTTTGCTCTAGTGGCCATTTTACTCATCGGCGCGGAACCTTTAAAACTATTTTTGAAGTGGGTCTCCTAAGCAACATTCATATGAAGTCTAAATGAAATTGGTCCAAGGGTATAGGAGATGTCGGTTCGAGTTATGTTTTCTTTTTTTTTACTCTGGTGCCCATCTTGTTCATCGGAGTGGGATAAGTTAAGCTTTGTGGTAGGGAGTCACCTCGTAAGCAACATTCTCCTGAAGCTTGAACTAAATTGGCCCAAGGATTTAGGTGGAATTAACATACATTCACAATAGCTCGAGCTTGACCGACCATTTGTCAATGACACCATTTTGAGAAAGTTTAAAGTTGTTTAGGCTGAAACCGGGGCCTATAGATATTTCACAGACAATCATGACAATCAAGGGATCATAACTCTGTCGCTATCGCTGGTTCAATCTATCCCATTTTCAAACTCGCCTGGGTTTGTTATATCTAGTCATTATTATATGCAAGTTTTAAGAAGATTCAACAACAAGCTGAACAAGTTACGCTGTTCACAAGGTCAACAACGACCATTTTGACAGTCAAGGGGATATAACCCTGCTACTATTTGGCCAACTGACCCAGTTTCGAACTTGTCCAATGTGTTATGCATGTCCTTGTTATCTGCAAGTTTCATGGAGATGCAACGAAACTAAAGAAGGTATGCTGTTCACAACTTCAACAAGAGCTCCGCAAGCGGGGTATTATACGCGTTGATCGGATGAAAACTATAGGATGAGTTATCCGGAAAAGAAAGTTTACAAAAATGTTCAAAGGGGCATAACTCAGTAAATATTTGGTTAACAATAACCTCGAAACAATATGCGCTACATCAGGTCATGGTTTTACTACCTACCGAGTTTCAGCTTGATCGGATGAAAACGGTAGGAGGAGCTATCCGGAAATTTAAAGTTCACAGACGCACGGACGGACAGACACCGTCCCCATACCATAATACGACCGTTTGTACATAGTTATTGAGAAATAAACTTGACCATTAGGGCGAACGCTAGGGTGGTCGCAATATTTTATAAAGTCAGTGAACCATGAAATTTAGGTCAAGGTCAAATACGGATGCTTGCATTTAAGTTGCCATCCCCAGATTCAAGTTTGTACCAAATATCATTAATGAAACTCTTATAGTTCTTGAGAAATAAACTTGACCATTAGGGTGAACGCTAGGGTGGTAGCAATATTTTACAAAGTCAGTGAACCATAAAATGTAGGTCAAGGTAAAATATTGATGCATGCATTTAAGTTGCCATTCCCAGATACAAGTTTGTACCAAGTATCATTAATGCAGCTCTTATAGTTCTTGAGAAATAAACTTGAACCTTTGGGTGAACGCTACGGTGGTCGCAAATATTGACGCCTTGACAAACGGACGAACGAACGGACTAACGGACGGAAAACGGGACTCCTATATCGCGCCATGTTAATAGCAGGCGCAACAAAAATGGACATTTTGAGAATCACGGGGATGTAACGTTTGTTGGTCCAATCCTATTCTTTTTTCAAAATCTTCCGAGATGTATGCATTTCATTATTATCTGCAAGTTTCATTAATAAAAAAAAGACTTATGCCGTTCACAAAGTAAAAAAATGGCCAGTTATTTTAGAATTAAGGGGACATAACTCAGCTATTGTTTCCGTCTGACCCATTTTCGAGTTCGTCCGAGATTTTATGCATGCCAATTGTTAAAAGGCAAGTTCCCTTAAGATAAACATGAGGAAGCTGCGCTGTTCACAAGGTCAAAAATCATCATTTTGGAATCAAGGGGACGTAACTCTGCTATGGTTGGTCCAATCTGATCCGGTTTCGAACTCTTACGATGATTTATGCATGTCATTATTATCTGCAAGTTTCATTAAGATTCTACAAAAACTGAAGAAGCTATGCTGTTCACAAGGTCAATAATACCATTTGATTTAGAAACAAGGGGGTGTTACTAAGCTATTGTTGGTCCAATCTGATCCATTTTCAAACTCATTCGAACTTTCATGCATGTCATTGTTTATTGTAAGTTTCATAACAATCTGAAAAGTAAGAAGCAGCCACGCTGTTCACGATGTCAAAAATGGCAATTTTTGAGAATCAAGAGGAAAAAAAAATCTGTCATTGTTTGGTCCGATCTGATCCATTATCGAACTCTTCCGAGATTTTATGCATGTAATTGTGGTCTGCAAGTTTTATAAAGATAAAAAAAAGCTATGCTGTTCACAAGTTTAAAATATGACCTTTTTGAGAATCAAGAGAACGTAGCTCTGCCAATGTTGGTCCGATCTGATCCATTTTGCGATTTCTTCCGAGATTTAATGCATGTAATTGTTACCTTCAAGTTTCATAAAGACCAAAAAAAGGAAAAAGAAACTACGCTATTCACAATTAAAAAATGGCCATTTTTGATAATCAAGGGGACGTAACTCAGCTATTATTGATCCAATCAGACTTATGTTCTAATGCGCTCGAGATTTTATGAATGTCATTGTTGCCTGCAATTCAGTTCATTAAGATCCGACAAACAAGAAGCAGCTACTGTGTTCACAAGGTCAAAAACGGCCATTTCTGAGAATGACGGGGACGTAACTTTGTCAGTGTTGGTCCAATCTGACCCAATTAGGAACTCGTCCGAGATTTTATGCATTTCATGGGTATCTCCAAGTTCCATCAACATAAAAAATTAAGAAGCTTCGGTGTTCACAAGGTCGAAAAAGACCATTTCTGAGAATCAAGGGAACATAATTAAGCTACTGTTGGTCCGATCTGATCCATTTGTGGACGTCCGAATTTTATGTCTGTCATAGTTATTTGCAAGTTTCATTAAGATCCGACAGACAATGAAGAAGCTACGCTATTCACAAGGTCAAAACTGGCCATTTCTAACAATCAAGGGGACGTAACTCTGTCATAGCTGGTCCAACCTGACGCATTATCAAATTCGTCCAAGATTGTATGCATGTCACTGTTATCCGCAAGTTTCATTAAAGATCCGACAAGATGAAGAAGCTACGCTGTTCACAAGGTAAAATTGACCAATTTCGATAATCATGGGGATGTCACTCAGCTATCATTGGTCCAACCATTACGAAAACACGCCTATTTAATTTTGACCCCCCTTGAACCCCACTTTTATATAGTAAAACTGGGGTTTCTGGGGGTATACCTTATTTTTCTTATTTCTGCTCTAAAATATAGATTGTGGTTACTCGTTAGAACCGCCTCATCGAGGCGGTTCTAACGAGTGCCCACAATCTATATTTGGAGCAGAAATAAGAAAAATATCACAATTTTTCATCATAGAAATTTCATTTTTTCGGCGATAAAGGTGGAAATGTATTTGTATAGGCGTGTTTGCGTAATGCTGGCCCATTTTCAAAGTCATCCGCGATTTTGTGCATGTCATTGTTATCTGACAAAAAATGAAAACGTCACGCTGTTCACGATGTCAAAAATGGCCATTTTTTCAGAATTAAAGGGGAACGTAAGTCTGCTACTGTTGGTCGGAAACGCAGGCCAATGAAGAACAACTTCCACACCATTTTGATTGTAACAGATCATGGTTAGCCTCGCAGAATGAGCGCGTGCATTGTCCTGTTTTATCAGTAACAACAAGCGAAAAGTTGTCTTTGAGCAAGACTCGGTTCAGCCTGCTGACCTCCTCAATCAGAATACAGCCTTTCCTGGCTGTGGTCCACGGGAATCCTAACAGCAAAGAAAGAATATTCTAATCTGTGATCAGTCATAGAGTGTTCGACTGGTTCCAGCTCTATTTGTATGGTTCTATACTACATGACTGTGTAATATTCCATTTAATTGGACGTATGCTAACAGAGATTATCCAGGAAGAACTTCAACCGTTTGACGTTTATGAACCACAAAGAGGATTGACCCACTCAGAAGATATGCCAACCACGTTCAGAATGTAAGACGTTAAACTCTGAGGCAGCGTTGAAATAAAGATTACATGGCTTAGGCGTAAGTTTCGTTACTGTGCTATCGCATTTTGAATAGCTTTATCACTATGATAATTTTAATTAGTCTACTTCCATTCAGTACGAGGACTGTTCAAATATGAATGCAACTAAGCACATAAAAATGATTCCGTGATAGATTTCGATGAAAAATTTATTTTGTCCCCTCAAAGTATTCCCCTTCAACAGATATACAAACTTTCAGTCTTCTGATCCAATCATTGAATGCATTTTGGTAGTCTTTTCGAGGTATACTATGAAGGCACTGGAATATTGCAGAACCGAGGTGTTTGCGCTGTACAAATTTTCGACCAGAAAGGTATTTTTTCAGCCGCGGGAACAAAAAAAAAATGTCATACGGGGCAAGGTCAGGGGAATACGGGGGGGTGAGGGAGTTCAACAACCTTTTCCTGCTTCAGATAGTCTTGCACAATGAATGCCTTGTGCGATGACGCACAATCTGACATTTGCCAAACCCGTTGCGGGTCTTCGTTCATTGATATATTTCTTCAATTTTGGATGAACTTTATTCTTGTAAAACTTCGCATTTACAGATTTGCCTTAGGCACAGCAACCTGAATAGCAGGGCCCTGATTTGAAAAGAATATGGCATACAATACCATCTTGACGCTCATGGTCCGCTATACTTTGTTGCCCATATTTTGTTATGCATCTTTCGTTTTGGCTCAAAAAAGTGAACTCATGTCTCGTCACCTGTGACGACATTAACGAAAGCCCGTGCATTGTAATTTGGGAACTTTTTAAGCAACTTCTTGGCGCACTGAACGCGTGTCTTTTTCTGCTCATCTGTCAACAGATGGGGAATCCATCTAGCACAGATCTTTCGCATTTTCAAATCCCGTTCCAGAATTGTATGAGCTGCTCCTAATGAGATGCCAACCATACTAGCTATTTGCCTAGTGGTGTATCGTGCATCGGTAGCAATTATTTCTTTCACTCTAGCAAGCATTTTGGCAGATGTTGCTCTTTTCGGCCGACGATCACGTGGTACATCTCCTGTTGAGCCTAGCCCACAGCTGAATTTCTTACACCAACGAAAAACTGTCGGAAAAGACATTTCATTATGCCCATAAACCGAACATATTTCATTAAAAATGTCTTTGCACCGTATACCAAGAATACAACGATTCTTAATATAGGACCGTATTTCAACGGCGTACTCTGACCTTCTTCCAACCATATTTTGTATTAGTATACAAGAGTAGACAGTGTTTATCGAACGATATACATGGCTAAAGTGCTTGGATTTTAACAGGTTTGGTATCAATCTATAGGTAAAATGTTTCCTACGCTGTGATATTTATTTCCAGGTGATTTTCGCATTAGTGCATGAGAAAACGTTCTACTTGCATTCATATTTGAACAGTCCTCGAACAATAGAAAGCGCTTTCAAGATGGCGTCTAACCAGTTTTTTTTTTCAGTCAGCTTTTGTGTCACTGCGCGCACTACCGTTTGGATGGTCTGTATGCAAAATTATCCATCAGCTCTATCAAAATGTATGTAATATTCACTTTATTGACTCAGCCCATTTAACATATGGGATTTATATACATCGGGAGGTTGAACATCCGTTAAAGAAACTCGTACACAAGCGCACTCGTTTCTTTATCGGATATCCAACCTCCATCGTTTTTTTTTAAATCCTATATTTGAAAAAAGGGACAGTAATAAACTCTACGCACTGTTTATCTGAAATGGAGAATATATGTCCACAAAGCCCCCGCCCATCGGGGCTTGAAGAAATAGATGGGCTGTATGATGCTTCCACGCAGAGATGAAACCGACCCGCACATGAATACTGGTAAACCGCTTAGAGGATCCAAGCCTGCCCAGGCAATGCGGTGCGAGTCGGCCCATCCATGCTTATAAACCCTATCGGTTTCATTGGGCGGTAGGTCTTGAGATGTCATTTCATATCAATGTCGGATAAAAGACCCTAAAAGTTGGAAGCAACGTCCCCAGAATGACCTTTACAGTGTTGACGGGGACGTTAAACTTAAAATCAAACAAAACAAACAAACACATGGACAGTGAAAGTTTGCTATTAAGACCAGCTCGACTTTGCCCTAATACTTCTTTGAGAAGTAAATGTTTAACCCACATATGCCTAGCGGCGCTGTTTTAGAACATTGGCAAACAGTACAGATCAGACGCCGCGTTTGTGGCGTCTGATCTGGACTCGCACTGTTTGCTGGAAGTTCATACATTTTAGCAAAACTTACCGCTAACAAAACAAACCTGACATCTTTACAATTCCAAACTTATTAGATTGGAGACGTCATTGTCACATATAGGTTAAAAAGATACCATGTGCCCTCAGATAAGAGACCACCTTTGTGATTGTTCTTAGAGACCACTTTTGAACAGTCTCAATGATGGTCTTGAATAAGGACTTTTAATGTATATGCTTGATGTCTTTATGGATAATAAACATTACGAGAACACACCTATATAATTTTGACCCGCTCATACCCCACTTTTATATAGTGAAACTGGGGTTTAAGGGGGTACATGTATACATTATCTTTCTTATTTCTGCTCAAAAACATAGATTGTGGGTACTCGATAGAACCGCCACGTCAAGGCGGTTCTATCGAGTACCCACAATCTATGTTTTGAGCAGAAATAAGAAAAATATCACAATTTTTCATCTTAAAATTTCTAAGTTTTGGCCAAAAAATTGGCAATGTATTTGTATAGGTGTGTTTTTGTAATGATATATGATCTTGAGTAGTTGATCACCGTACCATCTCTTCATTGTCATTTGCTGGGAAGGGTCTTGCAAGAGTTCTTATTACGAAAACACGCCTATACAAATACATTGCCACCCTTATCGCCGAAAAAATGAAAATTTTAAGATGAAAAATTGTGATATTTTTCTTATTTCTGCTCAAAATATAGATTGTGGGCACTCGCTAACGAGTACCCACAATCTATATTTTAGAGCAGAAATAAGAAAAATAATGTTTGCCCCTGCAAACCTCAGTTTTACTATATAAAAGTGGGGTTCAAGGGGGTCAAAATTATATAGGCGTGTTTTCGCAATATTGAACAGCCCAGACTTCGACTAGAAAGCCAGTGTGGGTTCAGAAAGTATAGATAAACAACTGACATAATCTTCACAGCAAGGCAGCTGCAGGAGTAAATACAGGGGACAGAGCATGCACATCAACATAGCCTTTGTTGTCCTAAACAAAGCATTTGAGGGTCTTTGGAGAATTATGGCGAGGTTTGTCTGTACAACCAAGTCCATAGTAATGGTGAGGCAGTTCCACGATGGTATGCTTGCGTGGGTCCAAACTGATGGTGTTTTCGGATCAATTCGCAATGACAAAATGGAGTCAAGCGAGGCCGTTTACTAGTCCCAACGCTGTTCAGCATAATGTTCTACCATGCTCACAGATGCTTTCCAGGTTGGTGACAATAGTATACCTATTAGGTATCGCGTGGATGGGAAGCTTTTCAACCAAGGAAGGTCGCAAGCTAAATCCAAGGTGCGGACAGGTGCTAGAATAGAATAGTTCCTCTTTGCTGACGACAGGACAAAGGATCCTACAACAGAAGAGAAGATACAATAAGGTGTAGATCAAATATTTGACCTATAACAGCTATGTCTTCACAATCAGTATCAAAAACACCGAGGTGGTTTATCAACCAGCACCTGACAGTCCTTAATCCTTGTCCTGCTGAGCCTGGATATGTCTTATCTTTCAAACAATGTAGATCCAGATCAGATGGCTTCTGAAGAAGCCATCTGATCAGGATCTTCATTGTTTGTCATATAGTTTATTAATATGTTGCAATAATTTTCATCAAGTAATCTGATTGGTTGATAATCAGTAATGGGTGTGGCATATTTAAATATTCAACAGGACAAGGGTTAAAGAAGCCCACAGTTACAGTGAAGGGTCATACGGCTTGACACAGAGCTGTAAGTCGTCAGAGTTGTGGTGCTGCCAATACTATTAAATGTTCCCGAAGCTTGGACAATTCACCAACTACCCGCCAAAAGACTGAACGACCTCAATACAAGCTGTCTTAGGCAACTTTTTAAAGATTAAGTGGTAAGGCAGGATTCCAGATATAGAAATCCTGAAAAGGGCAGGCATACAGAATGTATATAGCTTTCTGAAATAGGCGCACGTACAGTTACGATAGATATGCCTTTTTACCAGCATGTCTGAGGAACGTTTGCCAAAGAAAATTCTATAATTGGGCAGCGTCAAGCGATTTTGGTACTTATCGCCTATGCGAGCAGCGAAGGTTCAGGCGAGCCTGCGCATCCGCGCAGTCTCGCCAGAACCTTCGCTGCTCGCCCATACCAGCAGTGAATCAAGAGGAACCTTCAGACAGAAAGCCATATCCCTGGCCCCTCTGAATGGCTGGGCATGCGCAGTTAAAATTTTTCATGGCGGAAGGCTAGAAGACCCAAATTCGCTTGGCGGGGCTCATATGGAGAACTAAAATGGGCAATCGCTCTCATAGTGGTCAGAAAAAGCGATACATGGACACCCTCAAAACCTCCCTCGAGAACCTCAACATACCAACAGAGTCGTGGCCGGGATCAAATGGCACAGGACCGAGCATAGTGGCGAGGCCTCATCAGGAGAGGTGCTAAGAATTATGAGACAAAAAGAATCAGCGAAGCCGAGCAGATACGAGCAGAGCGCAAAGCCATTGCTAAGGCGTCACCAAAAGTGCTGTCTTCCTTTAACCTCTGTTGTTTTACCTGCAACAGAACGTTCATAGGTAGAATAGGTCTTATCAGCAATTTTAGAACACAAACAGTAGCATTTCCCACATGTGATTAAGACTGCTCATTGTCAGTAACGACGGACGAACAATTATTATTATTATTAATTACCATAACAAAGCCCCACTTCTTCAACAAATGAACGTTCTCATCACGAAAACACACCTATAAAATTTTGACCCCCTCTTACCCCACTTTTATATAGTAAAACTGGGGTTGTAGGGGGTATATATTATTTTTCTTATTTCTGCTCAAAAACATAGATTGTGGGTACTCGATAGAACCGCCTCGTCAAGACGGTTCTATCGAGTCCCCGCAATCTATGTTTTGAGCAGAAATAAGAAAAAATATCACAAATTTTCATCTTAGAATTTCTAATTTTTGGCGAAAAAATGGAAATGTATTTATATAGGCGTGTTTTCGTAATGTGACCATAGGTCATCGTATTTCGGTAAACTTTGTTTGTGTATTCAATAAACAACCTTGAACCAACATAACCCGCCATGCGAATTTGAACAATGCGTGATGGGAAACCAAACAAACAAAAAATAAATAAATTATGCGTATCGGGAATTGTTCAAAAGAGAAAAAGGGGTATCATTTTTATATCGTACATGTAGACGCATCAGTCATTGTTATTGAAAACACAACCCACAGTACGCTTGTCTTCGTCAGTATCGGCGGGATAATCTGTACAGAAGTATTTGTCACTTGTCGCCACTGACAAAATGTTGATTTTCCCCATGTGCTCTTATTGTTTTCAAACTAACATATTCGTATGAAGTGTATAAAAAGTAAATCTTATCTTTTGATATGCGTAAACGTCGGGTCAGATACTTTGTTAGTGGGTTCGCCCTTAACCCTTAACCCTTTGCCTTAATCTTTGCCTTAACCCTTTGCTTTCACTTCTATTTTGCGGGACAAAAACAGAGACGCAAAAGTAAAAAAGAAATAAAGCACCGACATTACTGGTGGGTCGATTGACTCTGAGATGGGCCATCACGAAAACAGGCCTATTAACTCCGACCCCTTGAACTCTTTCATACAGTAAAACTGGGGTTTGCAGGGTTTCTTATTTCTTCTCTAAAATATAGATTCTAGGTACTCGTTAGGACCGCTTCTTCTTCTTTTTTTATTTGTTACTGTTGTTTTGGTTTTACAGTCCTTTTAAGATAAGTGCATTCATATCGAGCCGATCGTTAATCACAGATGGGCAAAAACCGGAATACCCGGAGAAAAACCACCAGACCTTCCGTTGCAGAACTGGCGTCCCTCATGTGACCCGAGCCAGGCTCGAACCAACAGCGGTGAGAGACCTAATAATTAAGAGTCAGCGCTTTTAACCACTAGGCCACGGAAGCCCGTCGTCTTAAGGTTAAAACAAAGATCCCGGTCAATAACAAACAATTAGGTTCGGGTTATTTGTTTGTTTGATTTGAGGTTTAACGTCCTATTCAACACTGTAAAGGTCATTTAGGAGACGATGCTTCCAATTTACCCAACATTGAGATAAAATTACATCTCAAGACCTGTCGTCCAATGAAACCAATAGGGTTTATAAGCATGGACGGGTCGACTCGCACCGCTTTGCCTGGGCAAGCTTAGATCCTGTAAGCAGTTTACCAGTACCCGTGTGCAGTCGGTTTCAGCTCTGCGTGGAAGCATCATGCAGCCCATCTATACCTTCAAGTCCCGATGGGCGGGGGCCGTAGGTCCGGATTAAACTCAGCTCTAAGTTAGTTTGTTATGGGAGTGGGCTATGGTAATGGGGATGAACGGAAACTTAGAGACTGTTTAAATTAACACTTCAATTCTTGTACTTTAAGCAAACAGTGTAGGCGTGGTGTGCTCTACTTTAAAACAGAAGTGAAGGCAGTGATCAGGAATTATTGCTGCAAATAGTGTGGACCAAGATCAGGCTCGAAACTGTTTCCCTGTATACTAAATATTTAAAGGCATTTATTCTTGATTATTGAAGACTATCATTTCATTGCATAATATTATGTGGCCCGCTGGGCTGACTGAAGGGAAGTCCTGGTACGGGGCCTCCTTGGGGAAAAATCAATAGTTTTCGTACTGTTGACCAGAGTGTATCTTATTGATTTTCCCCTTAAGTGCCTTAGTCAGGGGATTCAACAAGAGCTATTAAACTCCCTATTAAAGGACGCTTTTGATCTGCTATAGTCAGTATATCACAGGGGGCAATAAAACAATTATGAACACACGGTGTGTCCTACTATTACAAGAATAAATGCCTTTAAGGGGTATGGATACACCTTCAGGGGAGGCACACCTGCAGAAGTATTTTGTCAATAGGGGTCAGCTCTTAAAGGAAAGAATTTGCTCCTGACATGTCAATCCCTGCAACCCAATGAAACCAATAGGGTTAAAATGCATGGTCGGGCCGAGTCGGTCAACTTTATACCTGGGCAGGCTTAGACCTTCTAAGCGGTTTTACCGCGGTACTTTCAGCTGTATGTGATCGCATCATGCAGCCCAATCTGTTTCTCCGAGCCCCGATGGGCGGGGGCCATTTAGTTTAGTGAATAGTTGTTGCGAATAACAATTACATTTACTTTCGGACGAGTCTTTATTGGCGGATTCATTCACCTTGACCTGCGATATGGGAATACGGTCGCTAGCTCGCAACGTAACCTGCACCCTCTGCAGCAATAAATGATGAATCTGGGATAGCAGTCGGCCATCAAATATTGAAGCAATATCTAATAGTCTGAGGGAAGAAGGAACCCTGATAAATGTCAGTTCTTACACTACGGGTCCAGAATATAATTTTGTGGTGATATCTGCATAGCCTATTTGGGGAACAATATCATCTATGCACATGTTGGCAGCAACATATAGTCATTGGTATAAGAGAATGTGCTCACATCTCTCCTTAATTTTTTATCGAGAAAACAGCGGGTTTTTTTTCCCCAGTTTGCCAGTCACACATCCAGTTTAAAAGCTGTTCTTACTAATTACAAATCCGAACTTTTCCTATTTCTGATTTATAAACCATGCCCTGGGGATCCCATTCTGTCATTGGGTGAACATGTCCTTTATATACCTCTTTAGCATTCTGGGTGCCTGAATAAAGATTTCTCTGCTTTCGTGTATACTCTTTCAGTTTGAGAATTCCACTTCAAGCCATGCTTATCACGTCAATACATTTAACAGAATGTACATTTTCGAGGACTAGACTGTTCCTTTTAAAGTGTAAGAAGCCTGGTTTGTATATGTCCCATGATATTCCATTTAACAGTCTGGAATCTCGAATATGTTCTATGAAAGGGTTATCAGTTTGAAGCAAGTAATACACCACAGAACTGAAAAGAATGGAGTATACAAGTTTTTCTGGGTCAGCCCCAGTTTTCTTCCCACAACTTTATCTACCTATATCGTTCTGAACTTTCAGGGTATGCTGTACTATTAGGTTATTTTGTCTTTGATTTGAGGTTCAACATCCCCGTCCACACTGTATCGGTCATTTTGCATTTTGGAGACGTTGCAAACAGCTGCAGGTCTAATTCAACGGTAGCTAACAAATTCGTCTATCCGTATTCCTTATCAGTAGAAATACGAGGACTGTTCAAATATGAATGCAACTAAACACATAAAAATGATTCCGTGATAGTTTCGATGAAAAATTTATTTTGTCCCCTCAAAGTATTCCCCTTTAACAGATATACAAACTTTCAGTCTTCTGATCCAATCATTGAATGCATTTTGGTAGTCTTTTGGAGGTATACTATGAAGGCACTGGAATATTGCAGAACCGAGGTGTTTGCGCTGTACAAATTTTCGACCAGAAAGGTAGTTTTTTTCGGCCGCGGGAACAAAAAAAAGTCACACGGGGCAAGGTCAGGTGAATACGTGAATATGGGGGGGGGGGGGGGGGGGGGGGGGGAGGGAGTTCAACAACCTTTTTCTGCTTCAGATAGTCTTGCACAATGAACGCATTGTGCGATGACGCATTGTCATGTAGCAATCTGACATTGGCCAAACCAGTTGCGGGTCTTCGTTCTTTGAAATATTTCTTCAATTTTCGAAGAACTTTATTCTTGTAAAACTTCGCATTTACAGATTTGCCTTTAGGCACAGCAACCTGAATAGCAGGGCCCTGATTTGAAAAGAATATGGCATACATTACCTTCTTGACGCTCATGGTCCGCTTTGCAATGCATGGTCTTTTGCAATATTTTGTTGCCCATATTTTGTTCTGAATCTTTCGTTTTGGCTCAAAAAAGTGAACCCATGTCTCGTCACTTGTGACGACATTAGCGAAAGACCGTGCATTGTAATTTGGAAACTTTTTAAGCAACCTCTTGGCGCACTGAACGCGTGTCTTTTTCTGCTCATCTGTCAACAGATGGGGAATCCATCTAGCACAGATCTTTCTCATTTTCAAATCCCGTTTCAGAATTGTATGAGCTGCTCCTAATGAGATGCCAACCGTACTAGCTATTTGCCTAGTGGTGTATCGTGCATCGGTAGCAACTATTTCTTTCACTCTAGCAACCATCTTGGCAGATGTTGCCTTTTTCGGCCGACGATCATGTGGTGCATCTTCTGTTGAGCCTAGCCCACAGCTGAATTTCTTACACTAACGAAAATCTGTCGGAAAAGACATTTCATTATGCCCATAAACCAAACATATTTCATCAAAAACGTCTTTGCACCGTATACCAAGAATACAACGATTCTTAATATAGGACCTTATTTCAACGGCGTACTCTGACCTTCTTCCAACCATGTTTTGTATTAATATACAAGAGTAGACAGTGTTTATCGAACGATATACATGGCTAAAGTGGACGGATTTTAACAGGTTTGGTATCAATGTATAGGTAAAATGTTTTTCTATGCTGTGATATTTATTTCCAGGTGATTTTCGCATTAATGGATGAGAAAACGTTATACTTGCATTCATATTTGAACAGTCCTCGTAAGGGAAGAACAATGAACAAAGAATGTCATCTGTGAGAATCCGGAAAGAAATGGACGAAAAAAAAATTTTTTTTTATAGAAAAAAAAAAAATAGAATCTATTAACTCTTCAAATAATTAACTTCTATAAACGTCTTACAATATATCATGAGCTACGTAACATATGGACCTGACAACTTCAATTTGTTTATACTAAGCATGATGTTTGGCATGGAAAGCCAAAGACGCCATCTTTCTTTGATAAACATATCTATGTGGCCTTTTATTGCAAGTAAACAAACCATCCCCCGCAGTTATGTCTATTTGTCAGTAAATCAAATAATCGCTAAAGTAGGCCAAGACATTTAAAAAGTTCAACTGATTTTCGGTTCTCATGACAAACCAACACCATGAACTAGTCGGCATGCTTGCGATCGTTTAGAAATCGAATTTATCACATGACGTCGTTGATAAGAATCCGGGAAGAACCGGATTTCCTATCAAAGACGTCATGTGATAAGCAGTGGAAAAATACGTTTGCCTACTATTTCATGGTGTTGGTGTGTCCTGAGGACCAAAAATCAGTTAATCTTTCCGGATTCTTATCAACAATGCATATGATAAGCAGTAGATAACGTCGTGTAATAAAAGTCGTATGACCATACGTGTAATAACACTTTGGCGGGATTTGACGTCCATGTCAACCATGCATTGTTTTGCGGAAAAATGACAAATTTAAAGACAATAAAATCATATTTTAAGTGGTCAAATGAATAACAGAATCTTACACTCGTGGTCATTTCAAATGAAATTTATAAAACTCGCCGAACGCTCGTTTCATAAATTTCATTTAAAATGACCACTCGTTTATTCAACATTTTGTTCACAAGGCCGTGAAACAAACACCCCTGAAAACCCACATTTTATATAGAGAAAACTGGGGTCTGCAGGGGTATACATGGTTTTTTCTTACTTCTGCTCCTAGATATAGTGTAGGTACTCGGTTAGAACCGCCTCATTGTGGTGGTTCTAATGAGCACTAACAACATATGTTTGTTACAGAAAACAATTAAAGAGATCACAAATTTCCAACTGAAAGTAACCATTTTAGAGATATGGAAGAATGCACCACGTCACACAGAGGTATTATCGTAATGAAAATCTAACTTTAAACAGCCGGTCATGGTACTTTGGTTATACGACGGAGGGTTGGGTCTCTGACTCTATGACGGATCCAACCTAAATCTTTTTCCTCCACAGTACTGCAATAATCTCGCCAAGAAGAGAAAACAGAACCGACTGATTTACTTTCAATTATGTTTGCCCTATTTACGTATACAGAAACTTCCTATATCAAGGCCACCTTTGGGACTGTTCAAAAGTTTAAAGACCACTACTTTTGAACAGTCCCAAAGGTGTTCAGAACTTCTCTGACTAGGGGGCACTGCATAAAGAAACCTCAAAGAAAGAATAACTGCAACCTACTAAATAAGCTTTTTAAGGACAAAAATATTAATTTTAAGTGGTTTTAATAGCGGAATTTCACTGTAGTTTTGTTTATACTTCATCTTGTTGTCAATGATGTGCTTTGTCTTCCATTGTCGCCATCCGTGTTTGTATCTGTCTCGCTCACAAAAGAACAACGGCACTCCTTGTGAGCTTTCTTGATCAACCTGTATCCGTCGTTTGTCCTCTGTGCCCATCGCCAAGAATTTCTGTTCAAACTTCAGAGAAATGTTGACTATATAAGCCGATGTCTCAATGGTTATTGGATAGGTGTACCAGTGCGTTGGATGACGCTCACAGACAGACGTCTGTTAGTTTCTGTGGTACATCCTGAGGTACTTTAGATTTAACTGGCCTCCGTAACCTAGCGGTTAAAGAGCATTGATTTCTATTAATTAAATCTATTAATTAAATTACATATCGCTACGGGTCCGAGCCTCAATCGGGTAAAATAGGCCAAATGTGAGACGCCAAGCTCTGCAATGGAGGGTCATATGGGTTTCAAGAGGAATTCTGGTTTTCGCCCGCCTATAATTAACGATTGATATAAGTGAAATCGTTTTAAAAGAACCGTTAAACAAAAAACAAAAAAAAAATCCACAACAATTCACAGAATGGAAATTACCAGACCAGGCCATGAGGTTATATTTTTTTCATGCACAACTCTACTGCGCATGGAATTTGTCCTGCTCATAAATTTGAAAATGCCAACAATTGTTGGCACTTTAAAATTTGTGAGCAAGATAGATCACATTCTGTGTTGTTCTGAGCAGGAAAATTGCTCATTTGCTTATATTTTAATAATTATAAATCTTACAAAATTTCATGCTAAGTCGAGTTGAGCATGAAAACAAAATTTATACAGTAAAAGCTCCACTAATGGTAACCTCTGTTTAGCAGCCACCTCTCTTCGGCAGCCACAATAATTCCTACAATTGCATTTTACTATATATTTAACCTCTGCTCAGCAGCCACCTCTCTTCTCCAGCCAGCAGCCAATTTACCAAATCTAAATTCCCTATATTTAACAGCCTGAGTTAACTCATAAGCAAAAAATCGGATGTCAAATAGGAGTACTTATTCATTTCAAAATTTATTTTTCTCATAACTACCATTGTGGTATATGCATAAAAACAATATCATATGCAAGCAAGTGAAAAGAAACATAAATGATGGAGAGGGGTCAGATGACACATCTCTATCGTTTATTTTTCTTTTAGTACATCCATGTTGAGCTGTCGTCCATAAGCACCATTTTTTGTCTGTCGATAGCAAGCCATACATCATATCAGACATTTCCCTCTGTTGAACAGCCACCTCCCTTAAACAGCCGGTTTGAAGTTTACTGGAGGTTACAGTGTAATCTCCAGGCCAGGTACAGCTCTGGGGCTATGTACAGTCAATGTCAATGGCTCAAACAGCCTTTTGGTTGAGATAAGAGTTCGGACCTTTGAGGTTTAATTATAGCGACGCCTAAGCAGCATATCTGAAATCGATTTGATGGTCCGTGAAATGAATGCTCAACCAAAACCCACTTTATATAGAGAAAACTGGGGTTTAAATGTGCTTGTAAAAGCTAAAAAAAAACATAAAACTTCTAAATGGACCAAGGGCGTGACTGGTGGGGTGTGGGCATCAATGTTACTGTAGCACCAGGGTGGAGCATGCATCAATGAAATGTTTGGACTGGTATGCAGCATCGATGTCAGTACCAATTTAATTTGTCTTTGAGTTTAGAACAAACAGGTATCTATTTAACCACATGTAAAATTTCTAAGTCCGTGACCTTCTGGTCAAGGTAACCGTGGGTGTGGGAAGGGACATACATCACGAAATGTTTGGACTGGTATGCAACATTGATGCAGTATCAACTGAATTTTTCTTAGAGTTTAGAATATACAGACATCTATAAACTTTGCCATAAAACTCTTGAACCAACTGTTAAATTTCTAAGTCTGTGCCCTTGACCTCATGGTCACTGTGTGTGCGGGGGGGGGGGGGGGGTGTAGAGCATGCATCAATGAAATATTTAGACCAGTATGTAACTTCAGTGTAAGTATCAACACTAAATCTATCAAAGGGTTCAGAAGATACAATCTCTTATAATTAGAAACTTTGACGCAAAACTTAATCCAAAATGTTCACGGGCGGACGGACAGACGGACGGAAAGACGGACGGACAGACGGACGGACAAATGAACGAACGGCAGGACGAAAACTATATACCCCAAAGCATGCTTCGTATTCCGGGGGTATAATAAGAACCTATGTTTGTTACAGTGTGTACGTTAAAACAAAAATTCTGACCAGACTGTATGTAACAGGATGAAGGGTCTGGGTCATTTTATGCGCAGGCGTTCAAACATCCGTGAAATAAACACCCCCTTACACCCCACTCTGTATATAGAAAACTGGGGTTTACGGGGGTTAACATTATTTTCTTATTTTTACTCCAAGACCTAGGTTGTGGGTACTCTTTAGAACCGCCTCAATGAGGCGGTTCTCACGAGCACCCATAACGTATGTTTGCAGTATAAATAAGAAAAATGTCACGGATTTTCATCAAAACGTAGCCATTTTGGAGATGTGATAAAATGCACTATGGCGCACGGGTGTGTTATCGTAATGAAAAATATTTTCGCTCGCCTTGGCTCGACTAAATCATTAAATGAGAGGCTGATTAAACCAGCACTTTAATATTCCGAACATATATAGCTATTTATCTTTGTTGACGAAAGAAGGTAATCATTTCAAGGTACACCTGGCAAATAGTCATTTGTCAACTTTATGATTACCTAACATTTTAAGAATAAATTAACTAGGATCGCAAAGGAGATGACAAATGTATTTTTACGAAGTCAACTTTTTGTTTGGTCTACAGAAGAAAGTGACGACGCTGTTAATCATTAACAAGAGGTCCATCAGGCCCTAAGTTGCTCACAGAGTTACAGCCACAATTGGACAAATGTTATAAGTATCGTGTTATTACGAAACCTCGCCTATATAAATGCATTGTGAACTTAACTACGAAAACAAAAACGAAAATTTTAAGATGAAAAATTGTGATAATTTTTCTCATTTCTGCCCAAAATATAGACTGTGGGTACAAGTTATAACCGCCTCATCGATACGGTTCTAACAAGTATCCACAATCTATATTTTAGAGCAGAAATAAGAAAAATAAGGTTTACTCCTGTAAACCCCAGTTTGACTATATCAAAGTGGGGTTCAAATTTGTTTGGAGGCCCTGAGGACTATAGTGGTAAGAAATGAATGACTGATAAACTGACAATTAGAAAACAGTGTAAGCCAACATTAGATTTCAACATGATACAAACAAACACAAAGAACAATTTTATTTCATTTCCATTCGTTCTTTTTGGCATGGTAACCCTGTTCATTGCCAATGATTACCATGGCATCCAATATCGCTGAGTGAATGGCACATATCTCGTATGACTCATAGAAACATTCTGTGGAAATTTGGTCAAATATTGTATTGAATACAGCAGTTCATCTGGCCCAAAGCTTCAGTAAAATATTTATCATCACGAAAACAAGCCTATATAATTTTGACCCCCTCGAATCCCACTTTTATATAGTAAAACTGGGGTTTGTAGGGGTAAACCTTATTTTTCTTATTTCAATTCTAAGATATAGATTGTGCGTACTCGTTAGAACCGCCTCATCGAGGCGGTTCTAACGAGTACCTACAATTTATATTTTGAGCTAAAATAAGAAAAATATTACAATTTTTCATCTCAAAATTTTCATTTTTTCGGCGATAAAGGTTGAAATGTTTTGGTATAGGCGTGTTTTCGTAATGATATAAAGGCGGCGTCCTTTCTCTGTGTAATTCAAAATTTTCAGCGTTTTTGCATCTCATCTGTCCTGGTAAAGTTGAAATCAAGGACATTACGGATTCAGATTAAACTGCTTCGTATTTAACATTACGCAAACACGCCTATACAAATACATTGCCACCTTTATCGCCGAAAAAATGAAAATTTTAGGATGAAAAATTGTGATATTTTTCTTATTTCTTCTCAAAATATAGATTGTTGGTACGCGTTAGAACCGCCTCAAAATAAGGTATAACCCCGGAAACCCCAGTTTTTCTATATAAAAGTGGGGTTGAAGGGGGTCAAAATTATATAGGCGTGTTTTCGTGATGGATATATTTCTTGACTTTACCAGTTTAACAGTTCAGGAAGCTACATACAAAATAGAAGTAAAGGCAATGATAATTAATTTACACCTTCCATCCAAGACACTGAAAGGAAAAAAAAATACATAACAAAATTGACTTGACTTTAATGACAACAAACGGAAAGGCAAAAGGACAGTTACTTTCCCACCAACTGGCCAAACCGCTGTCCAAAACAAAAAGATATCAGCAAAAATATATACAAAGACAAACAACATCAATACCAAACTACAACAGAAGACCTGCCTTGGAACGGTCAGTAAAATCGTTGATACTCGGGGAGGATTAAATCGATTTTACATTATGCTAACACACCCGTACGACAAAGTGCATTTTTCTCATCTTCAAAATGGCCATTTTTCTGATCAAAATCCTTGATATTTTTCTTATAAATACTGCAAACATAGGTTGTGGGTGCTAACGAGTGAGTGAGTGAGTGTTTCAGTTTTACGTCCCACCAACAGCTAAGGTCATACGGAGACGGGACCTCGGTTTAAAGACTCATCCGAAAGTCTGGAGAAGCCCGGGATCGAACCTGCGACCCCTGGTTCACAAGGCGAGTAGCGTAACCACTCGACCACGGAGGCTTCTAGGGTTCTAACGAGTACCCACAACCTATGTCTTGGAGGAAAAAGAAGAAAAATAATGTATACCCCGTAAACCTCAGTTTTCTCTTTATAAAGTGGGGTATAGGGGGGTGTTCATTTCACGGACTTGTTCACGTGATGACGTGGCCACAATCCTCGCCCTCGGTTATGTCATGATTTAGGCAAATTATTCGTTAAGTCCGCACGATGGACTTCTAACTGACTCATAAGTGCAACATCTCCGAGAACAAAAATATCAAACGAATACAGAACTGAAATAACGACGAGGACAAAAGGAAACCAACAGCTGGCCTTCGATGGACCCGACCAGAGACAGTGTATCAGGCACCACTCCCACTCCGACGAGCAATTAAAGCGGGAAGCAAGTTTAACAACCATGATTGGGTTATCTACCATACATGCAGTCTGTCGTATAACATTTATGTTGTACCCAATCTTTTTATATCGAAGAATGATTTCACGAAAATAGGTACTGAAATAATTGCAGCATATATTTTTCTGAATTTGCATATTAAGTCACCATCAAATTCAGGTTCTGATAGGCTGTGTTGCAGAAGTGATTAAGTCCAATAATGATTTTTTTTTTCATTAATTTTGTAACCAGCCATTACATCACGAAAACACGCCTATATAATTTGACCCCCTTGAACCCCACTTTTATATAGTAAAACTGAGGTATACATGGGTAAACCTTATTTTTCTTATTTCCGCTCAAAATATAGATTGTGGGTACTCGTTAGAACCGCCTCATCGAGGCGGTTCTAACGAGTACCCACAATCTATATTTTGAGCAGAAATAAGAAAAATATCAAAGTTTTTCATCTGAAAATTTTCGTTTTTAAGGCGGTAAAGTTTACATTGTGTTAGTATAGGCGTGTTCTCGTAATGAGACAAGGAATGACTTGGCTAAAGACCCAGGTGCATTTGATAGTATGTTTGTAATCATAGAACATATTTAACTTCACCACAGCTGGTGTTAAGGGAGTGAGTGGCGACCGTAGATAATATTTCTGCCTTTCATATATATGTAGGTATACTTCCTAGCACTTTGAGATCGATCTTTTTCAATATTTAAGGGTCACTGATGAGCCATTACAATCCGAAACTAGTTAATTAAGCTCAACAACAACAACAACAACAACAACAACGAAAACAATTGTTCACCCCACTGTTTTAAGTTGTCTGGTGTGGTCCTTGCTTCCTAAAGACCATCTTTTTTATAGAACATATTTACACACGTATATATAAATTGTGTTTGCCTTCATAGATGAACATTTAGACAGTGAAACAAGGGGAATGGGAAAGCCTGGCAGTTTTTCCCGCCATTTTTAAAGGGAGACAACTTTCGGAACTTCCTGTTCGCTTTTCTATAAGCTCTGTCCCACGGAAAAAGGGATCAATACTTATAAGAAAGAATTTGCTCCTCAGGAGCAAATTCTTTCTTTTAAGAGTTGACCCCTATTTACATGGGGGACAAAACTACTTTTGGAGGAGTTGCCTCCCATGAATGCGTATCCCTTACTCGAACCCTTGGCTCGAACAACGATGGTTCGTTTACTGTTTAATTGAAACTCGCTTTCGAGACCGTAGGGTGTTCCCATATGTCCAGATATCTACATGTTAAGGATAATTTAGGATCTCGAAAATGTTTGTTCTGCGTACTCATTAGAATCGCCTAAATGATTATTTTTCAGAAAAACAGAATCTATCGAAAACTATCTCCCCGCGTGCCACCATGCCTGGCGCTATATTAAACCCTTGCTGGCTCAAATTTCCCCTTTTCTTGAGCAAGTCTTCATGGTACCAAGGAGTCTCGATCCAGTAAATTTCGACTCCACATATTTATACGAGAACTATTTCTCTTTCAAGCTACAATGACATCTTTGGATAAATCAGTCGAAATTCTGGTAAGTACACTAATTTCTTCAGAAAATTTGCATGCTCGTATATGTACTGGTTTCTACTTGGACGACCATGATGATCAATCTTTCTCTCCAAAACCCTCGCCCGACTGTACTTTTGTCCATGTGTCACTGTTGCTATACTCCTGATGATCAATATCCACATGACGGGCAAAATTGTGCCAGGTTCAGATAACTCAGAAAGTAAGCAGTTACATGTCTGACCTCTAGGTAGTAACATATTATCCAATCAAGCTTAGCCTAGTGATCCTAATGCAGGTTCAAGTAAATATCCCAAACTTTTAAGGAGTTCTAGACCAGACACAAAATAATTGCTAAGTGTATATTTATCAAACAGCAATCATTAATGTTCGTAACACATCCTCTCTTCAAGCTAAGAATTTCAATGAATGTCAAGGAAATATTTCAAACCATTAACCCATTTAGAACCAGAAACCCCAAAACGGGTAGCCTGGCAAACAGCGCATGCCCAGATCAGACGCCGCGTTCTGCGGCGTCTGATCAGGGCCTCCGCTGTTTGCAAAAGGTTCAGCCATTTTCCAAATCAGTTTTGAAGAAAACACAACCTGATACCCCTAAATTTTGAAATAGACTCATGCTATATATAAGAAGAAAGATTCCACTTGGTATTAAAAGGGTTAAGGAGTAATAACCATGATGGTGATAAATTAATATGCTCAATGATCATTGTACGACATTTGGTGTGAAGGAGATATTCGTGTATGGGTAGTAAAATGGCATTATTCGTGTATGGGTAGTAAAATGGCATTATTCGTGTATGGATAGTAAAATGGCATTTTTCGGGTATGGGTAGTAAAATGGCACTATTCGTGTATGGGTAGTAAAATGGCATTATTCGTGTATGGGTAGCAAAATGGCATTATCAAGTCCATTTAATGAAGGTCTTTGTAAACACAAGAGGCCCATGGGCCACTAAGCTCACCTGAAGTCGAGTGTGAAAATCTTGCAACGGCCTCTGGCAGCCATGTTGTTGCAATGTTTATTAACAAATCATCGAAAAATCTAAAATATACCGAAAAATCTAGCCTTTCATTTCCAAAAATGAAGAGTTTCCAGTCTTTTTACCATATATGAACATTGCAGCCACCTTGGCCATAATTATCAACTATAATTTAGCTGACTGTAAAAATCAATTCTGATGCCATAGGCCAGAAGCCAATCAGAAAAAAAAAACATTGTGTTGCCTTTTTCCTATTGAGAAATGTCCAAGTGACTAAACATTACCTTGACATAAAATAGGTTGAGGTCAACCGAATGTCACCATCTGAGCAAACTGGCTCGATGCCACCGGCTACAACAGAATTAGAAAAATAAACAGTTTTGCCTCTTCCAAAAATAAAGGTCAATGTGATCAAAAATGTTCTTGGCGTAAAATAGGTCATGGTCAATCAATGCCAGTATTTTAACAAACTTGTCCCTAATGCAACAAACCAAGTTTCAAGGTCGTCGGTCATTTGGTTCCTGAGAAAAATGTTTCCAAAGGGTGTTTACCATAACGAGTATGACAGTGACATCTTGGTTATGTGAGTCCAACCCACAAATTAATTGTCATTACCTCGTCCCATAGAGGTTCTACATGTAATGTGTACAGTAAATGACCGTGACCTTTGCAAATGATAAACTTCCATTTAGCTGATGCCACAGGCTACAAAAGAATCCGAAAAAATCCGCTATTTCGCTTTTTTTCATACAATTGACAATGATCAAATTTGTCCTTGACGTAAAATATGTCGAGGTCAACTTAAGGTCATCATTTGCACTTGTTAGGGCTCGATTCCCCGATGCCGCACACCAAGTTTCAAGACCATTTGGTTCATGATAAGAATATTTTAAAGGTGTTTGTCATATTTGGGCATGGCGGCCATCTTGGTCAAGTGGCTAAGATCCTATACACAAATTTTAATCCCTCAACCCGGTTCCGAATATAATATGGTTTCAATCTGTCCAGCGGTTTAAGTGGAGAAGAAGATTAAAATACTGAATCTGAGCCATCCAGGACAAAGGCCAGTAAATGACCTTGACCTTTGAAATTGATAAACTACCATTCAAATGATTACAATACATCAATTTTGACAACACAGACTGCAACTGAATCAGAAAAATCCACAGTTTTGGCTTTCTGTCCATACATATGTCGAAGTGACCAAATTTGACCTTGACATAAAATAGGTCAAGGTCAACCAAAGGTCATAGTTTGAACAAACTCGGTAGGTTCCGAATCCAGGATGGTATATGCCAAGTTTCAAGGCCACCGGCCTTTTGGTTCCTGAGAAGAATCTTTTTAAAGTTCTGTACCATATACAGGCATGGCAGCCATTTCGGACCCATGATCAAATGTTAAATCCACCATCCCATAAAGGTTCCACATGTTATTTGGTTTGAATTAGCCCAGCAGTTTTATTGGAGAAGAAGATATAAACACTGAATCTGAGCAATCCAGGGCAAAGGTCAGTAAATAACCTTGACCTTTGGAATTGATAAGCGTCCATTCAGCTGATTGCAAATATCAATTTTCATTCCAGAGGCTACAATAGAGTCAGAAAATCCAATGTTTTGCCTGTGTATTATACAAATGTCTGTGACCAAATTCGACCTCGACGTAAAATAGGTCAAGGTCAACTAAATATCATCATTTGAACAAATTTGGTATCATTTGAAAAGTTTGTAGGGCCAAGTCACCATTGCCACATACCAAGTGTCATGGCCAGCACCTTTTTTTAAAGATATTTATCACATATGGGCATGTGGCCATCTTGGTCATGTGACCAAGATCCCATGAACAAACTTTTAATCTCCCACCCCATGGCGGTTCCATGTGTAATTTGGTTTCAGTTGGCTCAGTGGCTTCAGACGAAATAATGTTTAAAAATGTTGACGACGACGCAGACGATGACGTACGACGGACCACTGCATTTACCACTGCGATAAAACACCCGTGCTACAAAGTGCATTTTTCACATTTTCAAAATGGCTACTTTTCTGATGAAAATTACTGATTGTTCTCTTACTTAGACTGGTTGTGGGTGCTCGTTAGAACCGCCTCAATGAGGCATGTCATTTCAATGAGGCGGTTCTAACGAGTACCCACAACCTTTGTCTTGAAGTAGAAATAAGAATAATAATGTATACCCCCGTAAATCACAAATTTCTCTATATGAAGTGGACTTTATTGCCTCCACTTCTATTTAGTGGGGTGTTCATTTCACGGAAATCGCTTTTGCCTTGAAAAATTTGGTAATCGATTGTGTAAACGAGAGTATGTTGAGCATAAATCTCTCAAAGAATGGACATTTAGCATTCTGAGACCAGCGAACAAACTCATTTCTTTCTACTCTATCAATACGAACTTATTACCTCCTTAAACCTAACACGTCTTTACGTTTCCTTAAACTAGGTATTCAAGAATTTCATAGGACGTTCGTTTTGGCTCCAGCTGATAAGGCTTCTAACAATGTGGTCGTTGTTTGACGGCTCCACAATGTTTACACGCTTAAGAGCTTGGTGGTACAACTGTCTATGAACTGCAACCTTTGGCTGTAGAAAGGGCTTAAGTTCACGTCTTAATTTGTCATTCAGACACCAAGTTTGCTGTGTGTGTTACAGAAGGCCAAGACAAGCTTCCTACGTTATATTGGTTATCTAAACTTCATGAAAGACCATATAAAGCACGGTTTATTGCAGGTTCAAGCTCTTGTACTACCACTGAACTCTCCAAATTATTAACGTAATGTTTTACTGGCATTAAAAAACACGTGATTAAATATTGTGACAAAATAGAAGTGGAGGTAATGATCAGGAATCGATACAATCAACCCACAGCTCCCATCAGAGACACCAAAGGGAAAGACGCACAAACATGAATCAACAGACCCTAATGGAAACACCAACAGCGGAAAGCCAAAAGGACAGTTACTTTCCCACAAAATGACCAATAGGCTATAAAAACGCGACAGAAGAACCGCCTTGGAACGGTCAGCGGAAACGAATTCCACTGGGGGCTTAAATCGATTTTACGTGGCCACAATCCTCGCCCTTACATCCGTCGCGATTTAAACAAATAATTTGTTCAGCCCGCATGAAGGCCTCCTAACTCATCAGTGCAACATCTCCGTGAACACAAATAATCAAACAACCACAGAGGTGAGACGACGGTGAGGATTCGACAGCAAGAAACCACTGAAATTCTGGAGCAAAAGAAAACCAACAGTCAGACTCCGATGGGCCCAACCAGAGACAGATCATCAGGCACCGACCAACATTACCTTGAATTAGATCTCAATAAGCCTTTACGTTGGAACCGTCATAGAATCTGAGGCCTAACCCCCGGCGTGCAATTAAAGAGGGAAGCAAAGTTGTCAACCGTGATTGGGTTAACTACCATGCATGCAGTCTGTCGTATAACATTTATGTTGTACCAAATCATTTTATATCGAAGAATGATTTTACGAAATTGGGTGCTGAAGTCATTGCGGTTATATATTTTTCTGCATTTATATACTAAGTCGCCATAAAATTCTGGTTCCGATAGACCTTGTTGCAAAAGAGATTTAAATCCAATATTGAATTTTGAAATTAGATCAGAATGGCGTCTATAAAATTTTTAAAAGTCTTTGATTGATTTATGGTACCGATAAACCTGATTAAGAAGTTTAGCCGTTAGTAATTTATTACGAGTGTTGAAGTCAGTTACATGACTACACACTCTGGCAAATCGAATTAATTGCGAAATATAAACGCCATAGGATTGCGCACGAGGAACATCACCATCCAAAAAAGGAAAATTTACAATCTCAAAATCATCGCGTTTATCATAAATTTTGCACGAAACAAACCCAACTACAATAGATAGATGTAAATCCAAAAACGGGGCCTCGGTATCAGAAGAATTTGCTTTATTTAACTCAAGTTCTGGGGGGGGGGGGGTAAATCTGACTGATCAAACCATCGAAATAGGTATTATCAATATTTAAAAACTCGTCCAAATATCTAGAAGTGGAGCTAAAGGCTTCAATGATCAGACTGGTTTTCAGCAGAAAGGGACATCATGAAGTCATTCTCGTAACAAAACAAAAACAGATCAGCCACAAGTGGTGCGCAATTAGTACCCATCGGAATACCCACAACTTGTCTAAATAACTTAGTACCAAATCTGATGTAAATATTGTCAAGTAGAAAGGTGAGAGCTTCACACACTTTCTGACATGACCATAAATAAAAATCTAAAATGAGTTCCTTTAAGAGCAATGAAAACATTCATAAGAAAGGAGATGGGTCATACTACGTAGTTTCGGCTAATAAAGCCTCATCAGTGACCCTGTAATGATCCGGCAACGAAAGCCAGAGGAAACGTACTGCAATTTTACGAATTTCGAATAGGCAGTCGATTCAAAGACTGATATAAATCAAAATGGGGTCAAAATAATTAAAAACCTGTCTAGAATATGAGTCTAAACCAATAATTTATTTCTGATTTCTCAGAATATTTACGCTGATCTCAAAGGACCAAAAGTAAAATATAAACTGCACTATGGTTGATGTACGGGGAGACGTTTTACGGCCGCCACACGGCACAACACCAGCTGCAGTGAAGGCAAATAAAAATCTAAAATGAGTTCCTTTAAGAGCAATGAAAACATTCATAAGAAAGGAGATGGGTCATACTACGTAGTTTCGGCTAATAAAGCCTCATCAGTGACCCTGTAATGATCCGGCAACGAAAGCCAGAGGAAACGTACTGCAATTTTACGAATTTCGAATAGGCAGTCGATTCAAAGACTGATATAAATCAAAATGGGGTCAAAATAATTAAAAACCTGTCTAGAATATGAGTCTAAACCAATAATTTATTTCTGATTTCTCAGAATATTTACGCTGATCTCAAAGGACCAAAAGAAAAATATAAACTGCACTATGGTTGATGTACGGGGAGACGTTTTACGGCCGCCACACGTATAAAGTATAATGTTTATGCTCTTCAGAAGTGAAAAAAGCATTTCTTACATTACATGCAGGATAGAGGGAGTCTTCCCTTTGAAATGCCCATCCAATTAAATCATTAAGTTTTTCTTTTATAAGATTATGAGCAAGTGTAGTGTAAAAGGTGGAAAAATCAAAAGTAGACAGACTTGAAGCATGAAAACGCCTGGATTTCAATTTATTTAAAACTTCATTAGAAATTTTTATAGACCAAAACAGATTTCTAACTGATCTACCGAAGACTTTGTCACAATATTTCATCACATATTTTTTGATGGCAGTAAAACATGAAGTTAATGATTTGGAGAGTTCAGTGGAGGTACAAGAGCTTGAATTTGCAATAAACCGTGCTTGTATGGCCTTTTATGAAGTGTAGGTAACCAATATAACGTAGGAAGCTTGTCTTGGCCTTCTGTTACACAGACAGCAAACTTGGTGGCTGAATGACAAAGGTGGTTATCAACTAAAGCCCTCTCTACTGCTAAAGGCCTTAGTACCACCAAGTTCTTGCTGAACAGTGTTAACATAGTGAAGCCTCAAACAACGACAACATTGTTAGCGGCCTCATCAGCTGGAGCCAAAACAAACTGCCTGTGAAATTATTGAATACCTAGTTTAAGGTGAAGTAAAGACGTCTTAGGTTTAGGAGGCAATAAGTTCGTATTTTGCAAATAAAAAGAAATGCGTTTGTTCACTAATTTTAGAATGCTAAGTTTCCACTCCTTAAGAGCTTTATTCTCAACATACTCTCGTTACTTTGGACATCTCCTTCACTATGCCCGGGACTTCCGTGGAGCGCGGGCCATGTTTGCTGATTTTGGCTCGGTGGGGGACGCCTATAAGTCCGCGGGTGGGCGTCTCTTACCTGATGCCTCCAGCTGACCTGTCTCACGAGCTATGTCGGTCGGTGTGTGCTCGAAGGGGGATATGCTGTGTTTGCCGGGTCTTGTTCATCATCCGTTTCGGTTTCAGAACTTTGGGGCTGAGACACACTGATGAAGATTAAATATCAGAAAGGCCTCTGTGTCACTAAATTAGGTATAGTTACGCCTTAAATACACCATCGATTACCAAATTCATTCAAGGCAGCAACGATTTCATCTCTACATTTTATTGGTTTAAACATATTTATTCCATTAGTACAAATACAGTAAATTCAATATACAATTTTGTGAACAATAGAAAGGATAAGAACGAAAGCATATGCTTATAGAGTTCCGCTCCTTATTGAAATCAATTATAGAAGGAAATCGATATTTCTGTCCTTTAGATATTATATTACGTATCCTAGAATCAGGAATATTTTTTAAATTGCCAGTAAAAATATGACCAGCAGCAGGATAGCAATACACTGAATCTTTACAATCACGTGTATCAGGAGAGTTAGTGTCAATATCAAGATCAGAAACAAGTTTATTGAAATTAAAAATGATAGATCTAGCAGGTTTATTGTATTTATAGCAAATTATGAACAGTATTTTGAAAATAAACAGGAATGGATGAAATAACCGAACTGTCCCGGAAGATACTAGGTAAATCTATAAAATCCAAACCCTTATTAATGAAGGATATTTTGATCTAATGACGTTTGTGATTAATTTCAGAATCGATGAAAGGACGAAGAGCATGTTGAGTATAACCGCTAGTTAAAAGAGCAGCGTCGTATAACTGATTAGAACTATCGTAGAATTTATTCGCCTCGGTATCCAGAATGCGTAATACAGAAATGAGTAATGAACTTAGAAAAGCAAGCATTGAGTGGCGTCCATGATTCAATAATATAATGGACAGTCATTTCAGTCTGGTATTGTTTCTCTTAAAAGCACACAATTTACGTTTATAATGATCATTTTTTCTGGTGCCGTGCTATCTAGTTTTACGCTTTCGACAGTCCAGAAGCGAGAAAATGTCAAAGTTGGGCATTTTAGATAAATTACCCTCATAATAAATGTTGTCATTAAAGCCCAATGGAAAAGGTATCTGTAATAATTTGATCCATTTTAATTCAAGTTCATGCCGTTTAATAATTTTAAACGTAGCTGTAGATGTACATCATAATAAATTTTTTCCAATGGCTGTATAGAAATATCTTTAAAAGAATGACCTGTACGTCTGAAATCACGGTACAAGAAAGTGTATGTGTTTTTTTAGGCTTACTCATTCTACGATAGTGCTCGTTAAATCGTGTTTTAACATGCGATTTGTTTGCCCAACATACTGCATTTTACAATTTGCAGTATGTCAGGTTATCACATATATCAAATCCGTAGTCTTTGAATGATCAGAGAGAAATCTGTTTTGGCTAAAAAAAATTCTAATGAAGTTTTAAATAAATTGAAATCCAGACGTTTTCGTGCTTCTGAGGGTCACTGATGAGGCCTAATTGGCCGAAACTAGCTAGTCTGGCCATAACAACATGTACACTCCATATTTTTAGCCCACCTGGGCCGAAGGCTCCAGGGGAGCTTTTAGTATAACTGGTCATCCGTCGTCCGTCGTCTGTCCGTCACCACCTTTGACCAGTTATATCTCTGCAGCCTGCAGGCTGATCTCAATCATTTCTTATCTGTAGCATGCCTTGGGTGGGGCAACGAAGAATTAAGCTTTTTATCAAAATTGATTGAAAACTTTGGTTGCTATGGCAATTCCAATTTCCCATAGACTTACAATGGAAAATGCTTGTCATCACCGTAGCACCTTCAGTTTTGATCGGATCTTTCTGAAACTTATATGTAAAGTGGCTGAGGATAAAAGCTCGGAAGAGTTCGAAAACCGGCCAAGTCGGCCCATTAATGATAGAGTTACGTCCCTTTGATTGCTGAAAATGCCGATTTTTGACCTTGTCATCACAATATTCCTTCAGTTTTGATCGGATCTTTCTGAAACTTATATATAAGGTTACTGGGGATAAAAGTTCGGATGAGTTCGAAAACCGGCCAATTCGGCTTATTGATTATAGAGTTACATCCCTTTGATTGCTGAAAATGCAGATATTTGACCTTGTCATCACCGTAGCCCCTTCAGATTTGTTCGGATCTTTCCGAAACTTATATGTAAGGTGGCTGGGGATAAAAACTTGGATGAGTTCGAAAACTGGCCTAGTTGGTCCATTTATCACAGAGTAACGTCCCTTTGATTGCTGAAAATGACGATTTTTGACCTTGTCATCACCGTAGCCCTTTCAGTTTTGTTCGGATCTTTCCGAAACTTATATGTAAGATGGCTGGGGATAAAACCTTGGATGAGTTCGAATACCGGCCAAGTTGGCCCATTTATCATAGATTTACATCCCTTTTATTGCTGAAAATGCCGATTTTTTACTTTGTCATCACAATAGCCCCTTCATTTTTTAGGGGTTTTTCTGAAACTTATATGTAAGGTTGCTGGGGGTAAAAACTTGGATGAGTTCGAAAACAGATCAAGTCGGCCCATTTATTTTAGAGTAACGTCCCTTTGATTGCTGAAAATGCTGATTTTTTACCTTGTCATCACCGTAGCCCTTTCAGTATTGATCGAATCTTTCTGAAACTTATATGTAACGTGGCTTTGGATAAAATCTCGGATGAGTTCGAAAACCGGCCAAGTTTGTCCATTTATCACAGAGAAACGTCCCTTTGATTGCTGAAAATGACGATTTTTGACCTTGTCATCACAGTAGCCCTTTCAGTTTTGATCGGATCTTTCTGAAACTTATATGTAAGGTGGCTGGGGATAAAACCTTGGATGAGTTCGAATACGGGCCAAGGTGGCCTATTTTTCTTAGAGTAATGTCCCTTTGATTGCTGAAAATGTTGATTTTTGACCTTGTTATCACTGAAGCCCCTTAAGTTTTGATCGGATCTTTCTGAAACTTATATGTAAGGTGGCTGGGTAGAAAACCTCGGATGAGTTAGAAAAACCAGCCAAGTCCCCCCATTTACTATATAGTTATGTCCCTTTGATGGCTGAAAATGTCGATTTTTGACCTTGTCATCACCGTAGCCCCTTCAGTTTTGATTGGATCTTTCTAAAACTTATATGTAAGGTGACTGGGGATAGAACCTAGGATGAGTTCGAATACCGGCCAAGTTGGCCCATTTATCATAGATTTACGTCCCTTTGATTGCTGAAAATGACAATTTTTAACCTTGTCATCACCGTAGCCCTTTCAGTTTTGATCGGATCTTTCTGAAACTTATATGTAAGGTGGCTGGGGATAAAATCTCGGATGAGTTAGAAAACAGGCCAAGTCAGCCCATTTATCATAGAGTTATGTCCCTTTGATGGCTGAAAATGTTGATTTTTGACATTGTCATCACTGTAGCCCCTTCAGTTTTGATCGGATTTTTCTGAAACTTATATATAAGGTGGCTGGGGATAAAACCTTGGATGAGTTCGAATACCGGCCAAGGTGGCCTATTGATCATAGTTTTACGTCCCTTTGATTGCTGAAAATGCCGATTTTTGACCTTGTCATCACCATAGCCCCTTCAGTTTTGATCGGATCTTTCTGAAACTTATATGTAAGGTGGCTGGGGATAAAATCTCGGATGAGTTAGAAAACAGGCCAAGTCAGCCCATTTATCATAGAGTTATGTCCCTTTGATGGCTGAAAATGTTGATTTTTGACATTGTCATCACTGTAGCCCCTTCAGTTTTGATCGGATTTTTCTGAAACTTATATATAAGGTGGCTTGGGATAAAACCTCGGATGAGTTCGAAAACTGGCCAAGTCGGCCCATTTATTTTAGAGTAACAACCCTTTGATTGCTAAAAATGCCAAATTGTGACCTTGTCATCACCGTAGCCCCTTCAGTTTTGATCGGATCGTTCTTAAACTTATATGTAAGGTGGCTGGAAATAAAACCTGGGATGAGTTTTAATACTGGTCAAGTCGGCACATTTATCATAGAGTTACATGCCTTTGATTGCTAAAAATGCCTATTTTAGACCTTGTTAGCACTGCTGCCCCCTTCAGTTTTGATCAGATCTTCGTGAAACTTACAAACAAATAAGTCAGGCAGAAAAGCTCGGAGGAGTTTGAACACTCGTGAGGTTTGCCTATTTGTCACAGAGTAACATGCGTTTGATTGCAACAGTTAATTGCTTATTTTTTAACTTGTCATCACCATAACCCCATCTGTTTATATCGGATCTTCTTAGCAAGTCAGGAATAAAAGCTTGAATGAGTTTGAAAACTGGTGAGGTCAGCCTATTTATCATAGAGTTACATTCTACTTGGCACTTCCTGAAACTTTGAATCTGTTAGCTCAGGTGAGCGATACAGGACCAGCTTGGTCTTCTTGTTCAGTTCTGTGGTGTATTCCTTGCTTCCAAAGGATAACCCTTTTATAGAACATATTCAAGTCTTTCTACTAATGATTTTTAACCCTTTACACTATACTTCCTCACAATCTTATAAAAGAAAAACTTAATGATTGAAATAAATGGACATTTCACCGGGAAAATTCCCTCTATCTTGCGTATAATGTAAGAAATGCTTTTTTCACTTCTGAAGAACATAAAATTATACTTTATGGTCATGGCAGAAAGTGCGTGAAGCTCTCAACTTTGTACTTGACAATATTTACATAAGATTTGGTACTAAGTTATTTAAACAAGCTGTGGGTATTCCGATGGGTACAAATTGCGCACCCCTTGTGGCTGATCTGTTCTTGTTTTGTTATGAAAGGGACTTCATGATGTCCCTTCCCGTTGAAAACCAATCCGACTTCTAGATATTTGGATGATTAATTAAATATTGACAATACCTATTTCGATGGTTTGATCAGTCAACTTTATACACCAGCACAGAACTTCAGATACAAAAAGCAAATTCTTCTGATACGGAGGCCCCGTTTTTTGGATTTACATCTATCTATTGTATATGGGTTTGTTTCTTGCAAAATTTATGATAAACGCGGTGGTTTTGATATTGAGATTGTAAATGATCCTTTCTTGGACGATGATGTTCCTCTTGCGGCATCCCGTGGCGTTTATATTTTGCAATTAATTCGATTTGCCAGAGTATCTAGTCATGTAACTGACTTTAAAATTGAAGTTTAACTCCCCGTCAACGCTATTTTGGCCATTTTATAGACGTTGCTTCCGATTTTCCTATGGCGTTTATATTTCGCAATTAATTCGATTTGCTAGAGTGTGTAGTCATGTAACTGACTTCAACACTCGTAATAAATTATTAACGGCTAAACTCCTTAATCAGGGTTATCGGTATCATAAACTACGCAAAGCCTTTTCAAAATTTTATAGACGCCATTCTGATTTAATTTCAAAATTCAATATTGGACTTAAATCTCTTCTGCAACAAGGTCTATCGGAACCCGAATTTTATGGTGACTTAGTATATAAATTCAGAAAAATATATAACCGCAATGACTTCAGCACCCAATTTCGTAAAATCATTCTTCGATATAAAAAGATAGGGTACAACATGGATATTATACGACAGACTGCATGCATGGTAGTTAACCAAATCACGGTTGGCAACTTTGCTTCCCTCTTCAATTGCACGCCGGTGGGTCAGGCCTCAGATTCTATGACGGCACCAACGTAAAGGCTTATTGAGAATTAGAGAGATAATGCTGGTTGGTGTCTGATGCTCTGTCTCTGGTTGGGCTCATCGGAGTCTAACTGTTGGTTTTCTTTTGCTCCAGCATTTCAGTGGTTTCTTGCTGTCGAGTCCTCACCGTTGTCTCACCTCTGTGGTTCTTTGATTTTTGTGTTCACTGATGAGTTAGGAGGCCTTCATGCGGACTGAACAAATTATTTGTCTTAATCGCGACGGAAGTAAGGGCGAGGATTGTGGCCACGTAAAATCGATTTAAGCCCCCCAGTGGAAATCTTCCACTGACCGTTCCAAGGCGGCTCTTCTGTGGCGATTTATTTATGTTGTTGTTTGTTACTTACTGTGTGTATCACTTGTGTCTTTTATTTTTGGATGGCCATATGGCCATTTTGTGGGAAAGTAACTGTCCTTATGGCCTTCCTTTGTTTAGGTTTCCATTATGGTCTGGTCGCTTAATGTTTGTATTTCTTTCCCTTTGGTGTCTTTTATGGGTGATGTAAGTTAATTGTATCAATTCCTGATCTTTGTTTTACTTCTACTTTACCCACATTGAGATTAAATGACATCTCCAGCCTTACCACTCAAAGAAACCGCAAGGGTTTAAGGAATGATCCGAGGATGCTTTACAATATCGAAATTGATATTTTTCAAGCAAGTATTTCTTGAAAAGTTATATTAAGTAAAGGATTTGTTAATTACAAGTGTGACGTTTTGCATAATGCTTACTGCAGAGCTGAAATTCGCTCGAAATTAGTTCTGCCTTGTGTGCAACACAAAAATCAAGAATGTGTTTGTGCAATAACGTGGCATTACTCTGAAAACATATAGGCCCTTTTCACATGTATTTAGGAGCATAACTGGATGTCTAGCTGCATCGAAAGGACGACCATGATCAGCAATATATAATCTACATTAAGAAAGCACGCCTATATAAATACATTGCAAACTTTACCCGCCGAAAAATGGAAATTTTTAAAATGAAAAATTGTGGGTTTTTTTTTCTCTTATTTCTGCTCAAAATATAGATTGTGGGTACTCGTTAGAATCGTCTCATCGAGGCGGTTCTAACGAGAACCCACAAACTATGTTTTAGAGCAGAAATAAGAAAAATAAGGTTTACCCATGTAGGGTACAAGGTGGTCAGAATTATATACACGTAGGCGTGTTTTTGTGATGGAAAAAGAACTTGTGACAATGCACATAAGTTCGGACTCTATCCACTTTCACAAGATAAAGATTGGAGCCATCGCAAAATCCGAAGTCAGTCTCACTGCCACGCAACCTACGCGCAAAGCAAAGTTGCCAACCGCATAAGGGCCTAAAGCACATCATGCTTTCTGACGCACAACATCTGTGCAATAGCAAATTTAATCAATAATGTTCCTCAACTGCATTGAAAAAAATAACGTTTCCTAATATTCATTGGAGATTATCAAGGCCCCCGCCCATCGGGGCTTGAAGAAATATATGGGTTGCATGATGCTTCCTCACAGAACTGAATACGACCCACACAAGTACTGGTTTACCTCTTAGAGGATTTAAGCCTGTCCAGGAAAAGCGGTGCGAGTCGGACCGTCCATGCTTATAAACCCTTTTGGTTTCATTGGGCGACAGGGCTTGAGATGTCATTTCATCTCAATGTCGGGTAAAGTCCCACAAAATTGGAAGCAGCGTCTCCAAAATGACCTATTCAGTGTTGACGGGGACGTTAAACCTCAAATCAAATCACATAAACAAACAAACAAACCAAATCTCCAGAAAGAAAACATCAGATGCCAACAATCTCAGAAGTGTTTAAAGCTATATTATATGTCGAAATTAGGTCGTAATGACGACGGTAAAATGTAAAAAATAATAATAATAATGTTTTGCCGGCATTACGAAAACACACCTATGCAAATTCATTGTAAACTTTATCGCCGAAAAATCGAAAATTTTAAGATGAAAAATTGTGATATTTTTCTTATTTCTGCTCAAAATATGGTTGTGGGTACTTGTTAGAACCGCCCTCGTGGCTATTCTAACGAGTATCCACAATCTATATTTTAAAGCAGAAATAAGAGAAATAAGGTTTACCCCTGTAAACCCCAGTTTTACTGGATAAAAGTTGGGTTCAAGGGGGTCAAAATTATATAGGTGTATTCGTGATGATATCCCTACTTTTGAAATTTATTTTTCTCTATTTATCTATTAACGTGACAAGTTTGATAGGTTGTTATATATAAAACCAGCATGGCATAGTCCTTTTGGCATCACCGTTCAAAAAAAGGGGGTGGGAAGGAATTTGCAAATTGCAAAATCAAAATTAAACGTTAGTTATATAATCAAAAATTTGTTGCGGTTTATTATTGTCATTGCATGTCTTTGTGTGTATGTCGTGGTAATACTAGCGTTTTCCAGTATTTCAGTTATATTTTGCTGTCGGGTCCCCACCCTTGTTTCCTCTCTGTGGTTGTTTGATTTTTGTGTTCTCGTAGGTGTTGCACTGATGTGTTAGGAAGCCTTAATGCGGACTGAACAAATTAAAAAATATTGGTCTAAATCGCGACGGAAGAGGTCGAAGACTGCGACCGCGTAAAATCGATTTAATCACCCGCACCCCCCCCCCCCGCACCCCCACCACACCACTGACCGTTCCACGGCGGTTCTTCTGTCGCGGTTTATTTTTGTTGTAGTTCGTCTTTGAATGTATGTATCGCTTATATCATTTTGTTTTGGATAGCCAGTTGGCTATTTTGTGGGAAAGTATTTGTCTTTTTTGCTTTCCGCTAATGATGTTTCCATTAAGGTAATTTCATGTTTGTTCTTCTTTCCCGTTGGTGTTTCTGATATGAGGTGTTGGTTAATTGTATCGATTCCTGATCAATGCCTTCGCTTTTATTTGTGGCGTTTTTTTGTAGAAGAAACTGATGTTTTAGTTTTTTATTTAACATGTTCTGATTATCATGCCGTTGTTGTATAGTGTGCGGTCTTTTTCGGAGGGAGGTGTAAGGTGTGTATCGATACCTGATCAATGTTATCCCAGACGTTTTGATATGTCACCAATTGATAATAATCTCATCAGGAAGACTATAAATTTTCTATCTTTAACCCTTATCTTGCTGAATATTCATTTAAGCCACACCCATTTCTGTCTATCAACCAATCAAATTTCTTGATGAAATTTATTGCTTCTAATTCATATACTTAATGCCAAACAGTGTAGATCCTGATCAGATGGCTTCTGGAAGCCATCTGATCTGGATCTACACTGTTTCCAAAGATAGGGTTGTCGTGAACAGCAAGATAAGAGTTACAAGCTAAAACGAATACTCGAACACTTAGCTATACTGTGTAAATAAGTGTTTGATGACAAAAATTTCTGAATTAATAAATAAACAAGCTAAAACAGACGCTCTTTCATTCGATTTAAAAAATATATTTTGCCTAGGTCATTTTATAAGGTAGAATTGAGTAAAGAGTAGAAAATCACATACATGTACCTGTATGTCGATAAGCTTTGTGTATGACTACCTCTTCATCGCAGTATTTTGATTTTTGTTTGTTTGAGGTTTAACGTCCCCGTCAACACTATAAAGGTCATTTGGAGACGTTGCTTCCAATTTTGTGGGACTTTTACCCGACATTGAGATGAAATGACATCTCAAGCCCTGCCGCCCAATGAAACCAATAGGGTTAATAAGCATGGACGGGGCGGCTCGCGCCGCTTTGTCTGGGCAGGGTTAGATTCTCTAAGCGGTTTACCACTACTCGTGTGCGGGCCGTTTTTAGCTCTGCGTGAAAGCATTATGCAGCCCATCTATTTCTTCAAGCCCCGATGGGCGGGGGCTATCTCAGTATTTTTGAAAACTAATAGTATCTTTTCACTGTAGCTAAACGTGATATTAATCCTCATAAACTGGATGTGAATAAATCCGCTAGCCACCCTCGAAACTGAATTGGCTATACAACGAGATTAATATGGATCTTTGGGTGGTATAAATATTAAACCATTTAGTACCAGAAACCCCAAAACGGGTTGTTGGCAAACAGTGCAAGCCCAGATCAAACACCGCACAACGTGGCGTCTGATCGGGGCCTCCACTGTTTGCAAAAATTTAGCCATTTTCCAAATAAAATTCGAAGAAAACGCAACCTGACGCCCCTAAATTTTGAACTGGACTCCTGCTATATATAAAGAGGAAGATTCCATTTGGCCCAAAAAGTGTTAATCAAGGCGAAAAGAAGTAAAGGCAATGATAAGGAATCGATAGTTATCTTACACCAAAGGGAGAGAATCGCCAACATGAAACAATGCCATCGAATGAACCCTTTTTGTACCAAATGGAATCTTCCTCCATATATATAGCAGGAGTTCATTTCAAAATTTAGGTGTGACAGGCCATCACGAAAACACGCCTATATAATTTTGACCCCCTCTAACCCCACTTTTATATAGTAAAACTGGGGTTGACAGGGGTATACCTTATTTTTCTTATTTCTGCTCTAAAATATAGATTGTTGGTACTCGTTAAAACGGCGGTTCTAACGAGTACCGACAATCTATATTTTGAGCAGAAATAAGAAAAATATCACAATTTTTCATCTTAAAATGTTCGTATTTTCGGCGGTAAAATTGACAATGCATCTGTATAAGTGTGTTTTCGTAATGCTGTGTTTTCATCAAAATTAATTTGGAAAATGACTGAACAGTGGAGGCCCTGAGCCCGCACTGTTTACCAGGGTATCCGTTTTGTGGTTTATGGTACTAAATGGGTTAAAACATCACTAGTAGACAACCAAACTGACAGTTTATTTTCCACAAAACGGCTATCCAAAATGAAAAGATAGAAGTACGAGATATTTCAAGCAAATAAAGACAGTAATAAACCACAATAGGAGCACCGCATTGAAACGGTCAGTAAAAATACTGGGGGTGGGAGGGGCGTAATCGATATTACGGGGCCACAATTGTCGCCCTCGGTTCTGTCATAGTTTCTAACTCATCAGTGTAACATTTCCGACAACATGCAAATCAAACGAATGTAGAGATGAAACAAAGATGAGGACACGACAGCATGAAATAACTGAAATAATGAAACAAAAGGAAACCGAGTGCTTAACTCCGATGGAGCCTGTTTTGGTCGTCTGTAATAAAATAGAAAAATGGTTCAACATATGACGTCGCGCCTGAGAATCTAATATCGCCAATTATTAAACTCGGTAATCTCTAGTGGATTAAAACATTATGCAAATTAGTTATAGTTTTACGCCCCTTAATGTTACATGTACGACGTCCTTAACGACGCCGCGCTACTAATGGCGATTTGTAAAATAATCGTGAATTAAATGCGTTTTAAATTTCATATGATAAATATAATCTGGCATTCGTGCTCATGTATTATTCAATTTAGACTCGTTCAGGAAAGGGCATAAAATGCTTGGCAAAGCCTCGTATTTTATTCATTTTCCTCAACACGTTTGATAAATTCAATAACACATGAGCACTCATGTAAGATCCTCTATGTAAACTAACACATAAATCAAATACACATTAATACCCTACAAAGGAAAGACTATCATTTGACGATCAAAATCTACTGATCTGTTCGTATCCCTTTTCAATTTTAAACTCCGGAATTTATGAACAATCCATCGGTGCAATCCCCCCCCACCCCACATACATACACATATTTTAACGCGCCGATCTGGATGGACAATCCTCGGCCCGACAACAACGCATAGACCATGTATGAATTTAAAGCAACCAAGGATCAGAGTCGAGGACCCAACAGCAATCCGAGCCGGAGGATAAGCATCAGCCCAGGCCAACCAAGTTCGGACAATACTTAGTATTTTGAAACTTGTTATATGTAGATTATATTATTATCCTTCAGAAACATGATTTATGTCATAATCCTGTAGGCTGGTACAGATATCTATGTGAATAGTGTAATCCAAATGATACGGCTCGTGAGAGACTAATTCAGGATGAACACTACTTACCATCTTGTGACTGATTTGACTGCCGCCCCCGCCCAGAAGGGCTTGAAGAAATATATGGGCTGCACGATTTTTCCACGCAGAGCTGAATCCGGCCTGTACACTAATACTGGTAAACCGCTTAGAGGATCTAAGCCTGTCCAGGAACCGCGGTGCGAGGCGGACCGTCCATGCTAATAAACCATATTGGTTTCATTGGATGACAGGGGTTGAGATGTCATTTCATCTCAATGTCGGGTAAAAGTCCCACAAAATTGGAAGTAACGTCTCCAAAATGACCTTTACAGTGTTGACGGGGACGTTAAACCTCAAATCAAACAAACACAACTGATTTGACTAAAATAGAAGTGAAGGCAATGAACAGAAATCGATACAATTAACCCACAGCTCCTATCAGAGTTACCAAAGGGAAAGAAATAGAGGATCTTACATGAGTGCTCATGTATTATTGAATTTATTAAACGAGTTGTGGAAAAGGGATAAAATGCGAGGCTTTGCCGAGCATTTTATCCCTTTTTCTCAACGAGTTTAATAAATTCAATAACACATGAGAACGAATGCAAGATCCTATTTATCATATGACATTTAAAACGCATTTTATTCACGATTGTTTACAAAAATGTCAATATACCGCCGTTAGAAAACGCGACGTCGTTAAGGACGTCGTACATGTAATGTTATGGGACGTATCTAGCTAATTTGCATATTTAATCCACTAGTGGATTATCGAAAAATAATACATGACGTTATTACAATCTCAGACGCGACGTCATATGATAAACACAAATATTAAATAACTAGACCCTAATGGAAACATCAAACGCGGAAAGCCAAAAGGACAGTTACTTTCCATGAGTCCGCATGAAGGCCTCCTAACTCAGTATTGCAACAGCTCCGAGAACACAAAAATCAAACAACCACAGAGATGAAACAACGGTGAGGACTCGACAGCAAGAAACCACTGAAATACCGGAGCAAAAGGAAACCAACAGTTAGACTCCGATGGGCCAGACCAGTGACAGTGCATCAGGCACCAACCAACTTTACATAAAATTAAATTCTCTCTAATTCTCAGTAAGACTAAATCACCTAATTGCAAGAATCGACATATACCGTATTCATAGACGAAAGATTCAAAGGCGATGGGATTAAGGTATAAATGTAACGCGACCGTAATACGTATACGACAGCGTTGTTTATGGATCGATTGGCTGGAACCAAGGGATACTTACTATGGATTACTGGGATACCTTTCTTAATGTGTCTAAATGAACCTGCGGTTTAGATGACAAAGGTACGTATGTTTAGAATAGAATGAGATATGCTGTATTTCAATCAACACTTCTAAACATGCTAAGTATCCAAGCATTCCAACCGTAAGGCTCAACATGTTGTTTTACCGAATGCAATTAAAGAATATGCAATAACTTGTCGGCATTAACAAATGCCAGTATTAGACGGAAATCTTTAATTTGATCACATTGAAAGAATGATCGTGGAGATGATTTTCCTGTGATAATATGACAAACAACAATGTCAAGTTTCTGAAGAATTGGTTTGAATCTCTAAATCAGAAACAGTTTTACATTTCGTATAGGTTCATTGTAAAATCTAGTCTTTCTTGTACACGGCTGGTAAACTCGTAATGTGTAACCGCCGGTTATGCACTCAAAATCCTTACGGGAACTTCCGGTTATGCCTTCCGAGACCACAAGTATGTCAACAAATATGTATTAAGTGTTCCCGATACATGATTTTTAGGCATTTTTGTAAACATATCTTGAGAAATCGGGCAGTGCTATTCTCAACAACTTTCATTTCTACATTAGAAAAGATGGATGTGGTCATCAAAAGGCAAGCGGTCAATTTTTAATTTAATTTCTCCCTCAGAATTGTTACTCCCTGAGGAAGGTAGTCAGATATTTCTGTTTTGATTTGTTTTCAAGTGCCAAATGAAGGCATTTTCAGCTACCCGGACGGTGCGAAACTAATCCAACTTGCCAAATAACACGTAATTTAAACCACTTTCATGTTGAAATACATAAGATGCAAAATTTTCGCATAATTTGTTCCAGGAGCGTTAATATTTGTGCCGATTATGACTTACGAGGATATATTACCCTTACGGGATAATTACCCCTTACGGGGACAGAAAAAGTCAACTAATGGGTGTCTGATTGAAATGCGTCACTTCATTCAATAATTTAACCTACCCTGACTCCACCTCCATCTCCCCGCCCCCGCCCATCGGGGCTTGAAGAAATAGATAGGCTGCATGATGCTTTCACGCAGAGCTGAAACCCACCGCACACGAGAACTAGTAAACCGCTAAGAGGATTTAAGCCTGCCCAGGCAAAGCGGTGCAGTCGACCCATAGAAATCGCTAACGTTTAAGGAGCGTTCCCACTTGCAGCAGTTTTCCAGGGCAGGCTTAGACCAATACTCAGTACTCAAGTTTGGTCGGTTTCGGCTCTGCGGAGAAGCACTATTTCTCCAAGCCCCGTTGGGCGGGGGGGGGGGGAGGATATAGTAAAATGCGTATCTATTATGAAATTCATTCCACTGTACGATCATATCAGATAAATGCCTTGAAAATGTAAAAATATCAGGTTTTTAGCAATTCGTTCGAGTACACGATTTTATATACATTCGTACGAGCAATTCATACGAGCGCACGAATTTCGATTTTAATTTATAGTTCTGAATAAAGTTAACAGTATTATCAGTCGTACCGAGCAACTACAGTGTCTTCAGGGCTTTGATGAACCGTCTGTGTGAATTATTGAATGAAGAAATTCAATCAGTCACCCATTAGTTGGTTTTTTCTGTCCCCGTAAGGTAATGCTCCCGTAAGGGTTATCGGTCCTCGTAAGTCATTATCGGCACAAATATTAAAGCTCCCGGAAAAAATTCTGCGGAAATTTTGCAACTTATGTATTTTAACATAAAAGTGGTTTGCATTACGTGTTATTTAGCATGTTATTTTAGTTTCGCATCGTCCGGGTATCTGAAAATGCCTTCATTCGGCATTAGAAAACAGGTCAAAACAGAAATATCTGACTACCTTCCTCAGGGAGAAATAAAATTAAAAATCTACCGCTTGCCTTTTCATGTCCACACCCATCTTTTCTGATGCAGAAATGAAAGTTGTTGAAAACAGCATTGCCCGATTTCTCAAAATATTTGTACAAAATGACTAAAAATCATGTATCGGGAACACTCACCTGTTTGTTGACATATTTGTGGCCTCGGAAGTCATAACCGGGAGTTCCCGTAAGGATTTTGAGTGCATAACCGGCGGTTACCCCTTGCGAGTTTACCAGCCGTGTTGTAGATGGCATCATCTACCTTGAAAGTATAAATTCTTTAGCACTTTAATTTGTCGTTTAGTAAACGCGGCAAGCTGCACTACACACTGTAAGTTGATAAATTACCGTATGTCCTAGCATGTCGTACAAGATTAAAAACTGTGAAACACGTGTGTCTGTCAATTCTGCTGACGAAGTGAAATGAACGTCACATCGTCAATTATCTGGTAGAATATGTATTTTAACGAGTTATTATTGTTCCAATTTAAGAGAAAAAAGAAACAACTTACGTAAGCGGATATTGCATCTACGTTTGTAGGTTACGAGTACTCGTCCTGTAAACCTACTGTCCTGAGCACGCCCGGTTATTTACCAATTTTAAACCGAGATTGTCTGAGTAAGATTTCAGCCCAGCACCCCTTTGTCGCTGATGTAGATTCCTGCATCTTTGATTTTGACAAACCCATCTATTAAATACGGGGTTAAGTTAGTAATCAATAATAGGATAGCATGTAGTGTTGATCTTGATGGGATGGTTAATCTGAATCTACACTGCTCGCACAAGCGTTCTGGGGCCAGCTGTTCAAAGCATTGTTAGCTTAACGAGCTGGTAAGTGGTCAAATTGTTAACTGTTCTAGCAAGTTTAATATTTGAAACTTTGGTATTTTTGCTGAAAAAATGTGAGCATACGCAAAAGCTGCTCACATTTTTTCAGCAAAATTTTTAGCATATTTGCCATATTGAATGATCAAAGTTTTAACGATACGTTAACTAACGACGTCGTTAGTTTTGAACAACTGGCCCCAAGAGTTTAAATATACCATGAGTACATCTGATGCTATTATGCTAAACGCGTTGATTTTGATTTTGAGATTGTAAAAATTCCTTTCTTCGCTGGTGATGTTCCTCGTTGACAGCCTATATCTATTATCCATTTAAATTTCGCAATTGATTCAGCTTGCTAGAGTGTCTAGTTATGTAACTGTTTTCATCACTCGTAATGGATTGTTGACTGCCAAACTTCTTAATCAAAGTTAACGGTATCATTAACTACGAAAAGCCTTTTCTAAGTTTCCGATTTAATTTCAAAATTCAACGTTGGACTTAAATCTGTTATGCAACAAGGACTATCGGAACCAGAATTTTATGTTGACTTAGTATCTAAATTCATAAAAATATATGCTTGCAATGATTTCAGTACCCAATTTCGTAAAATCATTCATTTGGCACGACATAATGTTATATGGCTAACTGCATGCATATAAGTTAACCCAATCACGGTTGATACTTGTTTTTCTTCCTCGATTGCACCGCTGGCGTAAAGGCTTACTTAAAATTTAGGTAATGTCAGTTGGTACCTGATCGGGTACATCGGAGTTTAACTGTTGGTTTTCTTTTGCTCCAGCATTTCTTTTTTTGTTTTCGTGTTGTCAAGTCCTCGTCGTTGTTTCTTTTGTTTGTTTGATTTGAAGTTTTTTTAAAACGCCCCCGACAACACTACAAAAGGTCATTTTGGAGACTTTGCTTCCAATTTTGTAGGACTTTTACCCGACATTGAGATGAACTGACATCTCAAGCCATGTCGTCCAATGAAACCAAAATTGTTTATAAGCATGGACAGGCCGACTGCACCGCATTACCTGGGCAGGCTTAGATCCTCTAAGCGGTTTACCAGTACTCGTGTGCGGGTCGGTTTCAGCTCTGCTTGGAAGCATCAAGCAGTCTATCTATTTCTTCAAGCCCCGATGGGCGAGGGGCTATCGCCGTTGTTTCATCTCTGTAATCGGGGCTTGAAGAATAGATTGGCTGTGTGATGTCAGCAGAATACCATCTGCATCCAAGAAAACCGAGGCCAAAACCTGCCCAGCCGATGGAATAGTCTTTGACTTCTATTGCGGGGATGACCAGGGTGCTTTTATTGTTTCGAATGTTGTTTGGCCTCTGATGGACCCATGTTTAATCCATAGTGACAAATCTCTGACGAAAGTTGGCAGGATTTTCCTCAAAAAGGTTACGATCAGCGCGCGATAATGTGCGCCTGGTGTGCTTCTGATCAACTGTCAGAAGTCTTGGTACCAATCGGGTCGAAAGCTTTCTCATTGCAAGATCCTCTGTCAGAATGGAACGCACTATTTTCTGCGAAATGCCAACTCTACTGGCTATATATCTTTCTGTGACTCGTCTGTCAGTCATAACGATACAATAGACTTTATTGACCATTTCTGTGGTTGCAACATTGACAGGCCTTCCAGGACGGGGGTCATCCTCCAGGTGCTGTCTGCCGCGCTTAAATTTCGCCACCCACCTTTTCACTGTAGCAGTCCATACCATTATGGATATCCTTAGGTGTAAACCTTTTTTATGCAAATATTGGATCAATGCTCTTTCACCGATTTTGTCCATTCTGCAAAAGCTGAGTGTCTTGTTTACTTTAGAGTCCTACCTCGTTGATAAACATGACCAAAAGGGACTAGTCCTTGAGTACACGGCCATATACAGTCAGAGAGTATTAGGACTTAAAAGAACATTCATGCGTACCTTCTTCAATACGAAGCTCGCAACATATCACTCAGCCCTCGTAGCTAGAAAGTCAGCTACAGAAAATTCAGTTCAATGCTTCCCAAGGCATTCGTCTATCGTGGAAATAATCTTTCGGACCGGTCCTGACTTTGCGCATTGAAAAAAAAAGACAGAAGGGAAGGCAACGATCTGGAATCACTACAATTAATTCTCATCTCCGATCCAAGACATCAAAGGGAAAGAACACCGGCATAAAATAACTAATGTCACAAGCGGTAAGCCAAAAGGACATTTACTTTCCCACCAAATGGCCAAATGGCTATCCAAAATTAAACATGCATGTAAAATAGAAGTGAAGGCAGTGATCAGGAATCGATACAATTAACCCACACAGCTCCCATCAGAGGCAGCAAACGGAATATATCAATAATAAACCGCAACAGAAGAAACGCATTGGAATGGTCAGTAAATGATTTTTCACGAGTGGGGTGCATAAATCGATTTCACGTGGCCACAGTTCTCGCCCTTTGTTCTCTCGTGGTTAGCGCAAATAATTTGTCACTGTGCATAAAGGATTTCAAGCTTATCATTGCAACAACTCCGAGAACGAAACAATCATACGAATATTCACCTTATTTGCATTATCTGCTGGTTCCTAGTCTGAATGTTATCAGTGTTGGAAAACAGGTAACCAGACCCCCCTGACCTTTCAAGGTCAGGGGGGGGTCTGGTTACGTGTTTTCCAATATAGACAATGTGCGAGCTGGGAACCAGCAAATAATGCAAATATGGTGAATGGAGATACGACCACGATGAGGACTCGACAGCATGATATAACTGAACTCCCGTGGCAAAAGAAAACCATCAGTTGGACTCTGGTGGCCTCGAGACAGAGCACCAGGCACCAACCGACATTACTTAAAACGTTCAAGTAAGTTTTCGGGCTGGAGCCGTCAATGAATCCGAGGTCCAACCCACCGGCGTGCAGAGTGACGCGGAGTAATCAATCGTTTTTGGGTTAACTACCTTGCATAAAGCCTGTCGTATAACATTAACTGCTCTGTGTTGGGTTGCTGGTGGCCTAAGCATCTATGCTGACTTGGGTCTTTTCGATAATTTCAATAAGCAGGAGAGGCTCGTGTTATTCCTATGCTCTTCTGAATTCATCAATAGAACAGTATGCCTCACCCACCCAAGCGCCCTACGTAAGAAACGAACTAGAAGCACTGTACCCGTGTTGCAAAGAGAATGAAATGATCAGTTCACTGAGCTCCAATGATTTCACCTCTTACGGGAATGTCATTATGCACAGGTTTGCTTGAGCCTTTGCTGATCACATCTGCGACAACTTACCTTTTCGCATGAATTGGACCATATAGAGAAAAGTACTTTAAGGATAGTACACGTTATTTTTCTTTCTTTTTTTTCTTCTCAAAACCGCAATTAAAACAAGAATAATATTCGGCAGCGCATGTCAACCTCAACAATAAAACTTTTGCGACTAGCGAAGGCTCAGATCAGACGGCGCATCTGCGCCGTCTGATCTGAGTCTACGCTGATCGCATGAGCCTTCTACCATTTCTGAACTAGCCAAATAGAGAAAAGTGGAAATTCTTCTCTACTCGGTGGATATGCAGACCGATCTAAATCTTTCTGGTCATATTGAAGGTTTTGTCATGCACCTGCTCATACGAGCCGGGATACAACATTTCCTACAATTTACATGTGCGCCCAGCGAAGAATCAGATGGGCCTGCGTATCCATATAGTCTGGCCAGAGACTTCACTTGCTGCATGAAGGAGCAATTCTTAGAGCGCACCACGAAGGCTCTGATCAGACTGCGCGGATGCGCAGGCTGATTTGAGCCTTCGATGGGCGCACGTGCAAATTGTAGGAAATGCTGTGCTCCGGCTGATATCATAAGTTTTTCATTTTGGCAAAAACCATTAATAAAACAATGATAGATGACATTGGTTCACTAGGGTGTGTTTTCTTGTGCATTTCCAAATGATTTATTTCATCATCTGTTTGCAAAGTGAGGGAATACATGTGTGCTATTTAAAAATAAATTCTAACGTCACGGTATCGTTCTAACGTCACTCCATCACGGCTGCTTATCTCCTCATGCAATACAGCGTTATGAGGCAAGAAAATCGTACGGACTCCTTCCGAAGATTTTTGCGGAGGGACGGCTGGCCTTTCCAAGTCGGGGTGCTGTTACACTGATGATTCTGATTCTTCCTTCCTTTTTGGTTGGTCATTTTTAGTTATGTTTGTCATTCCAGTTTAACATTTGTCTTGTTGGTGATTCTGGTTCTTCCCCCATTTATGTATATTCTCCTTTTTAGTTAGGTTTGGATATTCTGAGTCACCGCCTGTTTGAGAAAGAGCTGCTGACTCGGTTTACCTGTGGTCCGTTTTGTCGTACTGTCGTCACTCCATGTTTCGACTTCTGTTCCTAGTGATATTGTGGGAAGAATTCGGGATATGGTTTTAACAGTTCCTGGTCGTTTTTTTTTTTTTTTTTTTTTTTAATTTTGATATGTTTAAGGGAACTGCGATTTGACATTTTCGCGGTTATCCGCCGAAAGCGGGCGATGTAATTCGACCAGTTCTTTAAATCACACCAGAGTTGCAAATGGTGGTCAGAATGTGCCATTTTGTGACATGTAATATGCGATCATTTAGAAGCAGTTGTAAATCCCTGGTAATATTCATAACTGTTTCAGTAAAGGTTTAAATATGTTACCTTGATGGTCAAGAGACACTACAATCAATTCGTTTACCATCACACAGAATACAGGCACTTTTGACATTACTATAACACACCCGTGCGACAGAGTGCATTTTTTTTTCACATGTCCAAAATGGCTACATTTCTCATGGAAATTGGTGTTATTTTTTTCTCATTTATACTCTAAACATAGTTTGAGTGTTGTCATTAAATCCGCCTCATTGAGGCGGTTCTAACGAGTACCCACAACCTATATCTTGGAGCAGAAATAAGAAAAAATGATATTTACCCCCTTAAACCCCCGTTTTCTCTATAAAATGGGTTTTAGTGGGGTGTTCATTTCATGAACTTGTGAACGCGGTGGGTGTGGTACGTAATGAGAACACTGGCGAGTATTGCGTTAGGTGGTGCTTGCGAATATCATCATGTTTTATCCATTACGAAAACACGCCTATACAAATACATTGTATATATAACCACCAAAAAAAAAAAAAAACGAAAACTTTAGACGAAAAATTGTGATATTTTTCTTATTTCTGCTCAAAATATAGATTGTGAGTACTCATCAGAACCGCCTCATCGAGGCGGTTCTAACGAGTACCCACAATCTATATTTTAGAGCAGAAATAAAAAAAATAAGGTTTACCCCTGTAAACCCCAATTTTACAATATAAAAGTGGGGTTCAAGGGGGTCAAAATTATATAGCCGTGTTTTCGTGATGTTAACGACCGCGTTTCATGTGTGGTTGTGGACCAAGTATCCTACTTTTATTGCCTACTCATTTTTTTATTTGAAAAGCTTACATTTCATTTTTTCATTTAGCGATACAAGAAACTCCTTTTCAGTTCACCAGCTATGAATGCGCACAGTTGCAATTTCACATCAACAAACATGGGTAGAACATTCACCACAATTCTGGTATTATTATATTAGAAATCGAACAATCGCCCGATTACGAACACCGGAAACTCTTTCTCCGCTTTACCTCACAACCCGGTGTTGCCGCAGTAAGTAGCCGTGTCTTTGTCCTTTTATTAAGAAATAGAGATGTGTGTAAGTAGGACAGCGTTACAATGTTTAAGGAATTGTAATTATAAATATCCATTTTTCCTTAAAATTATTAATGTTCTTTTTAGAGTTATTTGAGGGCTCGTAATGCATAACACAAGATTACCATAAAACAGTTTTGAAAGTTTGCGTACTGTTTCTGTCGCAAACTTTGTTCCGTTTTTCATGGTAAAATAAGGAGAACAATATATACCCTCAATAAGCCCCACATTTGCCTACATAAAGTAGTATTTACAAGGGTATTCATTAGTTACGCAGTCTTCTTAACGTTATGTTGTAATGTTATTAATCAAGTTATTCCGTATTGGCCTGTAATTGGGACAATACGAACTTACTTGATTAATGACAATTTTATTAATTGACACCAATAAACACATGATTATTGATTTTTGACCTGTGTTAATAAGGATGACATCCGAACAATACGGGATAGTCAATTAATAATAACGATTATTAATCGACTATCCTGTATTGTTCAGAGGTCATCCATATTAACGATTAATAATCGACTATCCTGTATTTTTCAGAGGTCATCCGTATTAGCACTGAGGTCAAAAATCAATAATCATTATTTTAATGGTAATAATTAATAAAATTGTCATTAATCAAGTAATTTCGTATTGCCCCAGTTACAGGTCCTCGGTCAGCTGTATTGGACTCGGCCTTCGGGCCAATACAGCAGACCTTGGACCTGTAACTCATGATAACTTGATAAATAACATTATATTATTAAACATTCTTGTTTTAAGCCATTGTCAAAAAGATCGAAAGGCGTGCTCAAACAACAAAAACCATGTTCAAATCATGATTTTTGTTTTGTTTGATTTGAGGTATAACGTCCCCGTCAGCACTGTAAAGGTCATTTTGGAGACGTTGCTTCCAATTTCGTTGGACTTTTACCCGACATTGAGATGAAATGACATCTCAAGCCCTGTCGCCCAATGAAACCAATAGGGTTTATTAGCATGGATGATCCGCCTCGCACTGCGGTTCCTGGACAGGCTTGGATCCTCTAAGCGGTTTACCAGTACTTGTGTGCGGGCCAGATTCAGCTTTGCGTGGAAGCATCATGCAGCCCATATGGATCATGGAATTCGAGTGCTGTTTGAACACGGATTTTGAACTTTTTATATCACAAGACGGGCCTTGCTCTGTTTACGTTACGTTCAGCGACGTAGCATTATCACCTAGAACGTAGCGTTTTAGAGTTCAATGATGACTTCAACGGGTTACCATTACGCAAACACGCCTATACAAATACATTGCCACCTTTATCGCCGAAACAATGACATTTTTAAGATAAAAAATTTTGATATTTTTCTTATTTCTGCTCAAAATATAGATTGTGGGTACTCGTCAGAACCGCATCATCGTTGGTACTCGTTAGAACCGCCTCGTTGAGGCCGTTCTAACGAGTACCCACAATCTATATTTCAGAGCAGAAATAAGAAAAATAAGGTTTACCCCTGTAACCCCCAGTTTTACTATATAAAAGTGAGGTTCAAGGGGGTCAAAATTATATAGGCGTGTTTTCGTGATGTGTGTAACAACGTCATATTAAACAAGATTCTGAACAAGCCCCCATGTTGGTTTGCCGGTCGCATTTGAAGTTGCTTATATTGAGTTCATACGGAGCATTGGTGCGTATTTCGTCACATTTTGCACATTTGTATATTTACAACGATGTAGTGTCAGTTAGAGATGCCCATCTTCGATTTTATGCAATAGTGACTTGAAATCACGTGCAGGACTTCGACTTCAGACGTAATTTGATTTCACGCACACCAGAAACGACCTTGGTACATCTTTTTTACGTAAACATTCTCTTGTAATCGAAATCCTGCACCTATAGCATACCGGAGATTCGCCGGCCATGTTCTACTTGAAAGTAATTTGTTGTAACCATTTTACAAGTTATATGACATTGCAGATAACATGAACTTGTCTGTATTCATTCAAATTTCAAAAGATATTACCTAAGTCGCCTTCAGAAAAATGTGACAACTCAACACATAGACCGTCGTAGGTTGGGACGTCCCTATACATAGTTTTAGTTTACTATCCCGCATATCTGACACCAGGATAGGCCACCGAACTAAGTGTGTGACACTACTTAGCGGTTGCCCGCTCACTTTTAAATAATGACTACTTCTCGCACAATCTTTAATTCCTTTTCTTGTGTTCCGTGCCAGACTCCGGAAGATATTTTGATGTTTCAGCAAAAAGCGAAGAACAGGATAGAAAAAAGTGAAAATTCCCAGAAAATGTGTGTAGGACACGAAGAATGCGGAAGATCCTTTTGTAAGCGTCACTGAAACGTGCAGACTTACTATATTTTATTTTAAAAAAAAAAACAAAAAAAAAAAAAAAACTTACAAGCCGACCCATGAAAAAATGGTCCCATTACGTTAACAAGCCTTTATATTGAACACTCTGTAAAACCGACATAAAAAAGCATTACGCTCACAGACCCGTGCTACATAGTTCATTTTTTCACATCTCCAAAATGGCTACTTTTCGGATGAAAATCCATGACATTTTTCTTATTTATACTGCAAACATAGGTTGTGGGTGCTCGTTAGAACCGCCTCATTGAGGCGGTTCTAACGAGTACCCACAACCTATGTCTTGGAGTAAAAATAAGAAAAATAATGTTTACCCTCGTAAACCCCAGTTTTCTCTATACAAAGTGAAGTGTAAGGGGGTGTGCATTTCACGGACTTTTTCACGTGATGGGAAAACTGGTTTTTTAAAGTGGTATACATTAGTTTTCTTATTAATACTTTTTTGCTTCAAGACATAGGCTTTGGGTACTCGTTTGAATTGCCTCTAGGGTGGTCCTAACGAGTACTCGCAACCTTTATTTGAAGTATGAATAAGAAAAATATCACAAATTTTCATCAAAAAGTTGAGAGATGATAGAGTGCACTATGCCACACGGATTTGTTATCGTATTATCCAATTTTTCCGATTTATGCACTGCTTTTTTTTTTTTGGAGTTTTACGGCCCATTCAACACAATTTAGGTCATTTTTAGCCGGTCAGTTTACCTATCCCCACTTTTCCCGGGCAGTCTTATACGTCAGCGGTTAACCAGTACAGTGCACATTCTTTCGACAGAAACTGACAACTGCCCTTCTTGAATCAGCGGAAGGGAGAAAATGACCGAAGAAAAGATTTCATGATCAATCTCCACGAAAGAATGTTGCCGACCCCGGCAGGTATCGAACTCGCGTCCTCCTGGTCACCAGTCAGACGCACATCCGACTGAGCTACCGAGGCCGGCATTTATGCACTGCTATCACGAAAACACGCCCTTTTATATAAGAAAACTGGGGTTAACAGGGAAAACCTTATATTTCTTCTTTCTGTCCAAAAACATAGATTGCAGGTACTCGTTAGAACTGGCTCGATGTGGCAGTTCAAACGTGTACCAACAATCTACATTTGGAGCAGAAATAAGAAAATATTATAATTTTTCACTGAAAATATTCGTTATTGCGGCGGTAAAATTTACAATGTATTTGGTTAGGCATGTTTTCATAATGCAAATGGGCCATGAGTGCCAAACCAATAGAGCCAAATCACTGACCTCTTTCCTACAGCAACCTCAGGGAATTCACTGCATGTCTTGGAAAAGCAAATGACCTATCGAGGCTGCGCGTATGTGCAGTCGCGCCCCATGAGTCTTTGTTGGCCGCCTGTGCGATAAGCACCCTTTTCTCATGAGCTGGACTATGTCTATGTGACCTTTAAGCAACATCATGGGCAAAGAGTACTTATCGGAAGGGCATAGGGTAAAGTTTATCTCAGGTTCCCTGTCTCAATGTCATTACGAAAACACGCCTATACAAATACATTGTCGATTATATCGCTGAAAATACGAGCATTTAAAGATGAAAAATTGTGATATTTTTCTTATTTCTGCTCAAAATATAGATTTTGGGTACTCGTTAGAACCGCCTAATCGAGGCGGTTCTAACGAGTACCCACAATCCATATTCTGGAGCAGAAATAAGAAAAATAAGGTTTACCCCTGTAAACCCCAGTTTTACTATATAAAAGTGGGGTTCAAGGGGGTCAAAATTATATAGGCGTGTTTTCGTGATGAAATCATAATGAGTTCGTGTTTAACGAAGCGCCAAGCCTCTCTGTGGGTCATAAGCGTCAACCAATGTAAATAATATCCTAGATCCTTATCAGTGAAATGAACATCCTTCAAAACCCAATTTCATGCAGCAAAATGTGCGGTTTATTTAGATAGAGTTAAGATCTATTTTTTTATCGATTATGAAGAAATAATTCACAAGTGTTCTAAGGCTTCTGAGCGAGTAAAAAACGAGTGAGCGAAAGCGAACGAGTTAGTTTTTTTTTTTTTACACCAAAGCCTTAGAACACGTGCCGATTATTTCTCCGAAATCAACAAAAAACAATAGATAAATAACTAAATAAATTGTTTATTACATTTTCCTTCATGTTTTATATTTGAATTTTCAAATTCAGCCGTTCTGATTTCCTACAAAAATAGTTCCAGTCTGGGCATGCATTTCAGGAGGTGTGGTTAAGTTTGAAAATAAGTCGCCATGTCATTTTCATTTCATTGCAAAAAAACATCCTGTGCTTGAAATACAGATGCAACAATGTCATGGAAGTAGAACTTTTTTATCAAGTTCGTGTTGCAGGTCTTTCATGGACTCGACATTCTATGATTTTATCAGATTTTCCGTCAAACGTAACTATTGTTATTTTTGTTAAAAACGACTTCAAGAACGCCACCTAGTATTTTTTATTTAAGAAACAGATCAGCCCCAGCACTGATTTATTGAGTGATAGATCACTGTTGGAGGTCAGTTGTAAAGTAGATCAAATCACGAGTGCGTAGCGCAAGTGTTTCGTCAACTTACAACTGACCGGCAAACAGTGATTTTTCATTCAATAAATCACGACACTTGATCTGATCTATTACGATTCTAACACACTTAAAGTCGACGAAAATGATATTGATTCTTTCAGACTCTCCAGCCATAGTTTAAAGGAATCCCACCAGTATAAATGCCTGTATCACATGCATTTACCTTTTTGTCATAATGTAGCTGATACAAGAAAACGACGTAACACCATGTAATGTCAAGGTAACAATGAATGACGTCATGAAACGGTATAAAATGGCGGCTATTCGCTCTAACGCCCAGTGATCAATAACTCAAATCACTAGACTTTACTATTGGTTGCAGTGTTTAGAATATGAAGGCTCTTACATGAGTGCTCATGTATTATTGAATTTATTAAACGAGTTGAGGAAAAGGGATAAAATGCGAGGCTTTGCCGAGCATTTTATCGATTTTCCTCAACGAGTTTAATAATTCAATAATACATGAGTACGAATGCAAGATTCTATTTATCATATGACATTTATAACGCATTTTATTCATGTTTGTTTACAAAAATATCAATATTCGGCCATTAGTAAGCACGACGTCGTTAAGGACTTCGTACATGTAACGTTACGGGACGTATATACCTAATTTGCATATTTAATCCACTAGTGGATTATCGAAAATATTACATGGCGTTATTACAATCTCAGACGTGACGTCATTTGATAAACCTTGGTAGTGCACTACTGCCCTCGGCCTTCGGTCTCGGACAATAGTGCATCAGGTCGTCCACAGCACCTCGTGGCAATACTTTTGACTACACTCCAAACTGCCGTGAAATAATTGTATATTATTACGCATATGCGTAATGTGCTATGCACGCCAATGTTTATGCTTCGAGCATGAAGTTTGGACGGTTTTACGCGATTTTCTTCTCAAGCCGAGCGCATTTGTACAGTGGTAATCACTTTACTCGCATCCAGGTTCGAGTCCAAGATCAGGCATCATGCGTTGTGTCCTTGTCCAGATGACTTAGTACTTGTTTATACCCAGGCATTGACTGAGGTAATGGTCAAAGGTGACCTACTCAACATTAGAAATCAATAATAATAATAATAATAATAATAATTATAATAATAATAATGAAAACAATAAGAATAAGAAGAAGAAGAATAAGAAGAAGAATAGCTATTCCTGAAGGAAATAATATATTCCTGCCCACGAAAAAAAAATACTTCAATAGTTGTTAACTCGAGAGGAAATTTAACACGTGTGCCACTAACAAGGGGGAGAAAATACTTTTAAATGAGTTGTTTCTCCCCTTGAAAGGTATTTATTCCCCTTAACCATTTCTGAACATTACGAAATCTAATGAATTATTTCATTTAAAAAAGCCGCAATTTTCCTGATGAAAATTTGTGATATTTTTTCTTATTTACATGTATACTCCAAACATAAGTTGTCGGTGATGGTAGAACCGCCTCAATGAGGCGGCTCTAACAAGCATAAACAACATTTGTCTTGGAGCAGAAATAAGACAATTAATGATTACCTGTACGTCCTAATTGTGGGAAGTTCGTTAATACATTAGGTTTTGGTATGCATCGATGGTTACAGGCTGATGTTTTACATGTGGTACTAAAACCAAATAGCAAACAGTGTAGATCCTGATGAGAAAAGAAATATCTGTTCCAGACTTCGGGGTTGAAAGGGTTAAATATCAAACGGACACACCAAAAAGTTTGAGAAAAAATCGTTTACGTCATTAGACATTCTTTCTTGGTGACCGTCCCTAATGAATGAACTATTTGTTAATTTGTTTACATGAAACATAGTTTTGGCATGCCAGCAAATGTAATAAAAACATTTATCACAAAAAAAAAAAAAAACCTCGAAAAATGTCCTTGTCTGTCATTTAGTTAATCAGAGCTGTGATAAGGTGCAGTTTTCCAGTGTCAGTTCCTTTTTGTACACATTACGATAACTCAGCCGTGCGATATAGTGCATTTTTCACATCTCCAAAATGGCTACTTATCTGATGAAAATGCATGATATTTTTCATAAAAATGCTCAAAACATAAGTTGTGGGTGCTCGTTAGAACCGCCTCAATGAGGCGGGTCTAACGAGTACCCACAACCTATGTCTTGGAGCAGAAATTAGAAAAATATTGTATACCCCCGTAAACCCAAGTTTTCTCTAGATAAAGTGGGGTTTAGGGGGACTTCATTTCACGGACTTGTTCACGTGATGAAAAATGTGAACTCGTGTGATTGATTTCTATCGAAAAATATCAGAGAAGACTAAAATGAATTTAAAAAATGCATAAACCTTAATGATTTCTTTGGGTGGTAGGGCTTGAGATGTCATTTATCTCAATGTCGGATGAAAGTCCCACACAGATGGTAGCAACGTCTCCAAAATTACCTAAAACATGTTAACGGGGACGTTAAACCTCAACACACACACATAAAAGTCAATTAAATGACAAAAGAGGAAAAGGGTTTTCATATTCTTCATATTCTCTGATTTTTTCTCTCTTGGACATAATTATCTTATTGCATATAGCTACCTTAAGCTCTCCTTACATGTCTGCGAGCCCCTAAGACTCTGGCGAGCCTGCGCACTAGCTTATTTATTTGTTTGTGTTGACGTTTAACGTCCTCGGATACCGGATGGCTCTGACGAATGTCTGGTTGATAAACAAAAATGCGATTTGAATCATCCGTTCTTGTCAAGTGGTGAAAATCGAAATTCGAGCTCTCAGAGGCACCCATGATCGAAATATGAAACGCATAAAACGCACAATGTCCGTACGACTACCGAATGTGTACAGGGCAAGTAACGGTCGAGCAGCGTATAATTAACACGAGTAACGGAAAAAAATAACGGACATGTAACGCATAAGAAACGGATAAAATGGTCTTCGAACGCATCCAGAACCGTGTTTGTCGGAGAAAGCGCCTATAAATAGCCCGTAAACATCGAAACTTTGCCACACATGTTTCTCTCATCCACCAAAGGGGAAGAAGAAAAATGCTGGGGTCGGGGAAAGCCAGCTTTAAGAGCTCCCTCTTCTTCCGCTCTCAGTGGAAGCCCAGAACATGCAGGTCAAGACACTGAGAAAGATCCAGCTGCCCAAAACCTTAGCCCATTACAATAACACACCCGTACGTGCGACATAGTGCATTTTTCACATCTCCAAAATGGCTACTTTTCTAATGAAAATTCGTGATATTTTTCTAATTTGTACTGCAAACATAGGTTGTAGGTGCTCGTTAGCCATAACCTATGTCTGGGACGAGAAATTAGAAAAATATTGTATACCCCCGTATACACCAGTTTTCTCTATATAAAATGGGGTTTAGGGGGGTGTTCATTTCACGGACTTGTTCACGTAATGCAGACGCGGCAGAGGTCCATGATTCAAAGGATAAAGGCTTGTTATAAACTACAGGCACTGAAGATAGAAGTGGAGGCAATTATCAGGAATCGATACAATTAACCCACAACTCCCATCAGTGATATCTAAGGGAGAGAAACAGAAACATGAAATAACTAGACCCAAATAGAAACATCAATAGCGGAAAGCCAAAAGTACAGTAACTTTCCTACAAAATGGCCTATTGGCTATCCAAAATGAAATAATATAAGCGATACACACTCAAAAGACAAACCATAACAAAAATAAGCCGTGACAGAAGAACCACCTTGGAACGGTCAGTGAAACGTGTGTGTGTACGGGGGGGGGGGGTGGGTCTAAAAAGCAGGAAGAGGGTCAGGTTCTTGAATATGTGCAAGAACATCCCTGCTTATGAGACCAGAAGAATAAGGCATCCACATGAAGTTCATTAATAACCTCTGGTCTTCTCTCCGTAGAGAAAATAAGCCGTGACAGAAGAACCGCCTTGGAACGGTCAGTGAAACGAATTCCACTGTGTGTGTGGAGGGGGGGGGGGGTGGGGGGTGGGGGTTGGGGGGAGGTGGACGTTTCAAAAACAGGAAGAGGGTCAGGTTCTTGAATATGTGCAAAAGCATATCTGCTTATGAGACCAGAAGAATAAGGACTTTAAAAAACTGAATCCGCATGAAGTTCATAAATAACCTCTGGTCTTCTCTCCGTAAGTCCATCATAACTGCAATTGCCTATCTGGGATCAACCATGCCCTGAGTCACAATCTCCGCTGTCTACGCCGCCTTCGTCTGTTGGTTCATACGAAACAATATGAAGCTATGCATCCAGAAGATCCTCCTCTGCCTGGAGCAATGTCGTTCGATACTGTAATCAGGCCCTGGTACTGTACACCATGTATCCCTAAAATATTGAGAGAATGCGACGGAGAATCCCACTTATATGAGCCCCGCCAAGCGAATTTGTGTCTTCGAGTATTCCATCATGACAAATTTTAACTGCGCATGCCAAGCCATTCAGAGGGGCCAGGGATATGGCTTTCTGTCTGAAGGTTCCTCTTGATTCACTGCTTGTATGAGCGAGCAGCGAAGGTTCTGGCGAGACTGCGCAGGCTCGCCTGAACCTTCGCTGCTCGCATAGGCGATAAGTACCAAAATCGCTTGACGGGGCCCCATTTATAGTATTTGCAAAAGCGTACTCCATCAGATTGGACCAACTGGCAACGAGCAACCGTTTAATCTCCGTTAGATATCCGTTTTTGTGCGCTTCGTTTTGTTCGTTCGGCATGCGGTAAAAGTCCAGGGGACCTCCGTTTGGTGCGTTACATATTTCCGGTAGAAGTAAAGTCCGAATGGGGTCCAACAACGGACACCAACGGATGAGGAGCAGACCAGTACAGAGCAAGAACCGAACAAGTAGCGGACAAAGCGAATAACTAAAAACTTACGTACATGCACCGGATGTTCGTGTCCGTTCCAAGTTTTGAAAAACTTTCCATCGGGACGGATATCAACGTACAAGGAACGGACTCGCCGGATGATATAACGAAAACATGCCTATATTATTTTAACCCCCTTAAACCCCACTTTTATAAAGTAAAACTGGGATTTACAGGGCTAAACCTTATTTTTCTTATTTCTGCTAAAATATAGGTTGTAGGTACTCGTTAGAACCGCCTCGATGAGGCGGTTCTAACGTGTACCCACAATCTATATTTTGAGCAGAAATAAGAAAAATATCACAAATTTTCATCTGAAATTTTTCATTTTTCGGCGACAAAATTTGCAATTGTATTTGAATTGGCGTGTTTTCGTAATGAGAAACCGACTTAAAACCCGGATGCGAACGAAGACGAATGGATTGCGTTCCACATTCGTTAGTGATATCCGGTGATATGTTACAAGGTATTAAGAAATGTATTGCTGAAGTCCGGCAAAACTGATGAAGTCCGGCAATATTATACCAAAACTATAGTGGACCTTCTTTTCAAGGCCACACGGGTCAAAAGAGTGTTCTTTTGTTTGTTTTGTTTGTATTGAGGTTTAACGTCCCCGTCAACACTGTATAGGTAATTTTGGAGACGTTGCTTCCAATTTTGTGGGACTTTTACCCGACATTGAGATGAAATCACATCTCAAGCCCTGTCGTCCAATGGAACCAATAGGGTTTATAAGCACCGCTTTACCTGTACTCATGTGCGGTCGGTTTCAGCTCTTCGTGGAAGCATTATGCAGCCCATTTATTTCTTCCAGCCGCTGTGATCGTCTGCCAAAGTTGGTACTATTATATAGCATGTCATTAACAAGGTCACCAAATTTTGAGTCATCTCTCTCTCTCTCTCTCTCTCTCTCTCTCTCTCACTGCATATTTATTTATACGTATGCATTCGATTTGTTTTGCTGACCGAACATAACATAATAAGGAATACAACACTACGCTTGATTTTTGTATAAAAGTATTTGGATTATGCCCCATGTTTCATTTGTATGTCATTTTCTCTATACACAGTGTGATTAATGAAAGGACATCAATCCATCACAAAAACACATCCAAGTATAGGCTTTTGTTTGTTTGATTTGAGTGTTTCAAACGCAATGAGACATGACTGCACTTTTAATTTTGGACTACTCCGTAGTTTAGGTATGTCACCTTCAGTTGGGATTTTACATTGGGCGATATAGTTTTACTGATATTCGTACTACATCATGCTTACCATTTGGTCAAGACTTCTACATAATGGCATTATCAAAAAACTTATTCATAATTTGAATATCCTGTGAAAAAAGAAATCCGAAACCTGCTTCCCCTAAAACATGGAATAGTCTTGCCACGCTTGAACGTTGAACCCTCAAAGGTGTGTGTGTGTGTGTGTGTGTGTGTGTGTGTGTGTGTGTGTGTGTGTGTGTGTGTGTGTGTGTGAATTCGGGTTTAACGTCGTTTTCAACAATTTTCAGTCATATCACGACGGTGTCTGGTTGCGACAGGGAGCTCAATGCTCACTTTTATAGTGCTGCCTAACTGAAGTATCATGTCCCAGACACATTACATGATACCACACCCAGTCACATTATCCTGACACTGGGTCGACCAGTCCTAGCTCTACCCCCTAAATCTGAGTGCCAAGCGAGGAGCAGCTAGTACCATTTTAACGACTTTGGTATGTCGCGGCCCGGGATCGAACCCATGACCTCCCGTTCCCCAAACTCTCAAAGGTCGTTGATAAACTATAACACAATGTTGGCTACCTTTCTGAAGAAGTTTGTGATATTTTTCCTATCTATACTCCAAACATAGGTAGTAGGTGCTGCTTAACGGCCCCCGCCCATAGGGGCTTGAAGAAATATATGGGCTGCATGATGCTTCCACGCAGAGCTGAATCCGGCCCGCACACTACTACTGGTAAACTGCTTAGAGGATCTAAGCCTGTCCAGGAACCGCGGTGCGAGGCGGACCGTCTATGCTAATAAACCCTATTGGTTTCATTGGGCGACAGGGCTTGAGATGTCATTTCATCTCAATGTCGTCTAAAAGTCCCACAAAATTGGAAGCAACGTCTCCAAAATGACATTACAGTGTTGACGGGACGTTAAACCTCAAATCAAACAAAGGTGCTTCTTTGAACTGTTGCGGCGAGGTAGTTTTGACGACTAGACACATTTTATATTCTGAGCAGAGATAACAAAATAATGTATACCCATGTAAACTCCAGTTTTACTTGATAAAATTGGTGTTTAAGGGGTTCAAAATTATAAAGGCGTGTTTTCTTGATGTGTTACGCGTTACATGTGATTTCATTCTGCGATGTCCCACGTTATGCTGTACATGTACACTCCATATTTTTCAGTTCTGTGGTGTACTCCTTGCATCCAAAGGATAACCCTTTTATAGAACATATTTATGACCACTTCTAAAACCACTTTTAACACATTGTTTACCAGTGGACTCTTCCAATGCTATATGTTTGACAAGTCCATTTGTCAAATAAGGAGGGTCAGGCCTATTTTTTTCGTTTTCTATTTTTGACGGAAAATTCCGTTAGAAAATAGCGCAGGCCCTGATCAGACGCCGCGTTCTATGGCGTCTGATCTGGGCCTGCAGTGTTTGCCAAGGTACCCCTTTAGGGGTATCCCGTATGCAATGGGTTAAACAGTCCAAAAGGGTGTCTTTTACTGCAAGACACTGGTTGTAGCTAGGTTTTACGTATCGTTCGGTTGTTGCGTTCAAATTGTCTATATCACTTTAAAAAATTAGTGTTAATTATACCTAAAGACTGAGTAAAGTTTACACTAAAACTCGTGTGAATTCGAACCATACGCCATTTTGGGTGTTTGGGTGTAAAATGTAACTTTGAGTAAAAATACACTGATAAATTGTATAGGTTACTCAAAATGTGGTGTAGCGCTGCAAATCTGGTGTTTGGTGTATCGATTCTGTAAAACAAGTGTTACGTTTCGTATCAATTGGAGTTTGAATTAATTACACTATTTATGGTGTAAGATTTGCTACTAGATAGGGTAATTTTAGTCATACTACAGGGTAACATTTTTTGAAGAGCGGTGTAACTGTGAACATTACACATTTTTCTCAGTGTAACTAAGTATCGGTGTAATATTTCTTCAAATGATGGATAATATTTTGTTATGTTCAGTGTAAAAAAGTAATTACACTCCGAAAGCGTTTTTTTCTCCAGCTTATCGGTGCTTTGCTGCACCAATACTGGTGTTTTGTTTCACCGTAACGTAAGTTAACGTTTCTTGTCGAATGGTGTAACTAGCCGTATAAGATGCGTTATATGTACGACATTTTTATGTACGACATTGTTATTTTGTTCCTCGTTCCTGTCACATAGCTCAAAACGGCATAAATATCATACACATTTTATAATTATTAATAATGATTATAGGGTTGTTTCATGCATAATGAAAATCCTGCTAGATAAGATTAAAATGAGGCAAACTGTTTAATAAAGAATTTCTGCATAATCTAATGGAAAAAACAGGTTTTACACCAGCATTTTACGAAAGCTCTGACATTACCATTGAAAAATGGTAACTGATACCCTATAAGAAGTGTATCAAAGGTACCCTAAGACAGGGGTATAAGGGTATGATACGTTCTATACCAATAAAAAACAGAAATAAATAAATAATTTAACTATACAAATGTACGCTGTGGTGTAGCCAGTCTTAATTATTGGTGTAATGTTACACCGACTGAATGAAGGAAACATTACACCCGGAAACGTTTCCTTCAAAATATGATGGCAAATTTACACCTGTAATGTAGATCAGTTACACTATGGTGTAAACTTTCTGTCGATTTTGAGGTGCGTAGTTACACCATTTATCTGGATCAACAGCCGGCTATTCGGTGAAAAGTTACCGAGCATACAATGGAGATAACTTACACCAAAACTGGTGGCAGTTCAGCTGCCACCAATTTTGGTATAATGTTTCCATTAATTTTTTACAGTGAGCTATAGAGATGCGTGCTAGTCCTAGTTTGAAATTAACGGCCTGCTTTTTCAGGCGTGTAGCTACACTGCACAACGGAGGCTTCTGTTCTCGAGCAAGGCCCATGGACAGATTGGGTAAATCGCAGGTATAACGTCCATTGTCGTTAGATTGTCGGATAAATAGCCCGAGTGCACGATGCTTTTGCGAAAGGTCAATAATGCTTCCCAGAAACTATTGGCGAAATGCTATTCTATTTTGATGAAATAAAATGTAATATAATATGTAATCACTTTTTATAGCTTTTAACCACCTGATCTTCCGTTACAGGACTTGGCGTCTCACGTGTAACTCGAGACAGGCTCGAATGAATAAGTGTACGAGTTTTACGTCCCACCAACAGCTAAGGTCATACGGAGACGGGACCTCGGTTGAAAGACTCATCCGAAAGTCTGAAGAAGCCCGGGATCGATCCTGCGACCCCTGGTTTACAAGGCGAGTAGCGTAACACCTACACCCCGCAGGCTTCTAAGGAGCCAGGCTCGAACCCACAGCGGTGAGAGACCTAATGAAAACGAGTCAGCGGTCACGGAGGCCCTTAAGCCTTGATAGTGGTCAACATTTTGATTGTTGTAGAAACTAAAGTATATGTATCTAATTATCCAGAATATTTGCTGCAAATGCAAAAGCTATCCATATTCGTTTTTCAGCAAAACAAGTTGGCTGCTTTCAAAAAGCATCCAATAGGTTTGGTCTTGTCAGCCTACAGTCTGATTTGAGCCTTCTGATATCATTATCCCACTTAATGCATTTTTTGAATAAAAATGATAAATTTTAAACGTTCCAAGGCGGTTCTTCTGTTGCGGTATATTTTTGTTATGGTTTGTCTGAAGTTTGGGGGCCTTCATGCGGACTGAGCAAATTATTTGTCTAAATCGCGACGGAAGTAAGGGCGAGGATTGTGGCCACGTAAAATCGATTTAAGCCCCCCAGTGGAATTCGTTTCCGCTGACCGTTCCAAGGCGGTTCTTCTGTCGCGGTTTGTTCTTGTTATGGTTTGTCTTTGGATGTTTGTGTCGCTTATGTTTTTTATTTTGGATAGCCTATTGGCCATTTTATGGGAAAGTAACTGTCCTTTTGGCTTTTCGCTGTTGGTGTTTCCATTAGGGTCTGTTGTTTCATGTTTGTGTGTCTTTCCCTTTGTTGTCTCTGATGGGAGCTGTGGGTTGATTGTAACGATTCCTGATCATTGCCTCCACTTCTATTTTTTAATACAAAACGTGTATATAAAATTTCGAAGTCTGTGACCTTGGTATCAGGAGGGGAAGGTAGTGATGAGTATTCTGTGGTAAATTGTTTAACGCCGTGGCAAGTACAAACTAAATGTAACTTACATATGGTTTACACATGTATAGCACAAAACTTAACCAAACGAAAATGCAAACCGAATTTTTCAAAGATCATAACTCTGTTAATATTTGGTGGACAGTAATTCTCGAAACTTAAGGCACATCTTCACATCTTAGCCTTACTACAAACACATTTTAGGCTTGATCGGGTGAAAACTGTATAGTAGGAGTTATACGGAAAGGAAAAAAAAAGTTTACGAACGGACGGACGGACACCAACCCCATAACTTAATACGACCGTTTTTTGTTGTTGTTGTTGTTGTTGTTGGTTTTCAAACGGGTATATAAAAAGATTTTTCCCAAGTCATCAGGCCTTCTATAGTGCCTTGGTTATCTATTTCATTTGTTGTTAACGTCCCTGTTAACACTGTATGAGTCGCTTCCAATCTGTCGCCCAGTGAAACTAAATGGTTGAAATCAGGAACGGTCCGACTCGAGCCACTTTTCCTGGGCAGGCTTAGAACTTCTAGGCGATTTAACACTACTCATGTGCGGCCGGTATCAGCTCTGCGTGGAAGCATCATGCAGCACAATCTATTTCTTCAATCCTCGATGGACGGGGGCCGATCAGACCTTGGGGCAATATATTGGACAGCATGAGCTGAAACCGACCGAACTTTGAAGTATTGCTGAACCGCCTGGGAAGATCTAAGCCTGCCCAGACAAAGTGTTGCGAATCAGACTGTATATTAAACCTCGGAAGTTTCTTTGAGCAAAAACCTGAAATTTGCAATCATGTTGTATACCTTTCTGGATCACAATTTAATTGTAAAAGAAACTGATTAGGAAAACGTCAAGTATTGAGTGGAAATAAAGAACACCACACTCGGCTTATCAGATACAATAGCTCCCATCGAATGCGCCAAAAGTCTTAAGGCCAGGCTGCTGTAGGACCTAAAGCTAGAAAATGCGCAGTCCCAGACAAGAATATTAATGGGTTTCCTGAACTTCCTCCAGGTCATGCTTAGGTCAGGATGTTTGAATCAGCTGATATACTGGAATTTGTGTACACAGCTACTTGCAACCTGAATGTGACTGGTGTTTATGCTTGTCAAAAATTTCTTTTTGTCGTCTTTCAGTCATGAAATTTTCTCATTATTAGCTATAAGTATTATTTAGTGTGCCTTTTAGTACAAACTGTTGTGTAAGAATGAGCTGCTGTCTGGAAATCATGTTCCAGAATTTACCTATTGCATAAGGGCGCACAGAAGGGATTTGGCTTTTCATTCAAATAATTTTGATAGGTTATCATCATGTAGCAGATTAGTTGTACACATCAAGTACTGCAGTATATCTTTTGCAGAGCCCCTTTTGTAACCTGTGCCCCTGGCCTAGGCATAGAAATCTCCCGCCATTTAGTTCAGAAGTGTAATACTTCGGTTTATTCGAGCAGTCAATATGGAAAATACAAACTATTTTACCAGACTCTGATCAGTCTGTAGTTTGAAACAATAAGGAATTGATTCAGTCATTATGACTGCAATGCTGAGGAGTGCATAATCTGGTAAAAGAAGTCTTTTGATGATTTTACTTCAAATGGCCAGCAATCAAAGAATCAAAAGCACATTGCCTTCAACCAGCACTGTTCATCAAATTACTGGAAATGGAAATGATGATGATGATGACAATGATAATGGTGGCGTTGCATTACGAAACATGCCTGTTTAAATATATTGAAAATTTTACGGGAAGTAATGCTACAGTGCATTCTGGATCTAGTCCCTGAATTTTAACGGTGGATTAAATGCATTATAGTATGGAATATATATAATTTGTTTATGGATATGGAGTCATGACTGACTGGTGAGGTATGCATGTTAATGTAGTTAAAGAGGAGTATCTGTTTCAAAATTTCTTTTTTTTCTCAGCATTCATCATTGCCGTGAAAAAATATTTCAACATACAAATAATTTTGTAAATTAATGTTGAAATAGCTCAATTACTCCTTCTTATCTAGTCCTCTGCTTGATATTACCTCTGCATGCAGGTCAGTGTGTAATCAAGCCATGTGCTTCTCTATTTTTATCTTGTTTGCATGTTTATGCATGGGTCAAAGGTGAAATTTCAAATCTAACGGTCAGTTAGCCCCTGATTTTCAAAATAAATCTATTTATTTTGAACTAATCCTGGTTTAATTTTGTGAGATAAATAAGGGAGCTGATAAAGAGAGAGAGTTCCATATTTTTTTCTCTGAAAAAAAAATGAAAAGTGGGTAGCCAACAACTGCTGATAATTCTGGGAGAGACTGAAAAATGTTTGAATTTGCCACAATGACAGTTTGGGGGCGGAGCCTGCCCTTTTATACTGGAGCCTGGGGTTTCGCTCCCTAAATATTTTATATATTTGGAAGAGTTAGAACCTTTGACCTTGGCACTGACGTTAATTCTAGTAGCAAAGACATGAAAATGTTTTTACACACCCAGAGATCTTTTTTATGTTTGGTTTTACGATCCTTTCAATATTATTTCACTCATATCAAGCCTATCGTTAATCAGAGGTGAACGAAAACTGGAGTACCCGATGAAAAACCTCCTGACCTTCCGTTGCAGAACTTCTCATTATGTGACCTGAGCCATGCTCAAACCTGCAGCGTTGAGAGACCTAATGATTAAGAGTCAGCACTCTTATCCACTAGGCCACGGAGGCCCGTTACACCCAGCGATCTTTATAAATGAGGAAAAATAACGTTCTCTGTCTTTCCAACATTTATAAATACGTATTATTAGAGCTATCAGCGTACCGAAAGATGTTCAGAATATATAAATCTGTTCCTATCTATGTGAAGTAAACTTTGCAAGTTTTGTTTATTTGTATTTAACGGCCCAGTCAACACTGATTTGGGTCATGTTTGGGCTGTCAGTGTACCTATCCACGTTTTTTGAGCAGGCTTATCCGTAAGCGGTTTACCAGTTCAGTGCACATTCTGTCGCCAAAAACTGACCCCTGCCCTTCCTGAATCAGCGGAAGGGAGAGAATGTCCATAGAAAAGATTTCATAATCAATCTTCACGAAACAATGTTGCCGACCCCGGTAGGTATCGAACCCGAGTCTTCCTTATCACCAGTCAGACTGCATCCGACTGAGCTACCGCAGCCAGCCACACGTTGTGAGTAGTAGTAGTTATGTTCTGTTGTTTTTCGTTTCCATGGCCCCATGGACTTACTCCATAATGGCATTGCAAGACGTTAAATTTGCCAAAATGACTGCGGCTGTTACAAGTTCCCCATAAGGGAAATAGATACGCCTTAAGGGGGCGGAGCTACTGCTGCAAAAGTAGTTTCTCTTTGGATATGGAGGGGTGTACTCTTAAAGGAAAGAATTTGCTCCTGGGGAGCAAATTATTTCCTTTTAGAGTAGATCCCTTGAGGAGCAAATTCTTCCCCCTTGAGAGTAGACCCCCTTTTCAGTTGGAGAGAGCCAACAGAGTAGGAACTATATGGTCCTTAAAGTTGTATTTCCATCACGAAATCATGCCTACAGAATTGAGATCCCCTTTTATATGTTCTATAAAAGGGTTATCCTTTGGAAGCAAGGACTACACCACAGAACTGAAAAATATGGCGTACACATGTTTTCTGGGCCAAACTAGCTAGTTTCGGCCAATTAGGCCTCATCAGTGACCCTAAGATATTATCAACATTTCACAATGGAATCAATGATCCCAAAGGACAAGAAAATATCATCTACACTATGATGTAGGATAGGGAGACGTTTTACCGCCGCCACACATTCCCATACACCAATTGAAGTGAAGTTAAATATATTCTATAAAAGGGCTATCCTTTGAAAGCAAGGAATACACCAAAGAACTGAAAAATATGGAGTGTACATGTTTTCTGGGCCAGACTTGCTAGTTTCGGCCAATTAGGCCTCATCAGTGACCCTCAGATATTTTCAAAATTCCACAATGGAATCAATGATTCCAAAGGACAAGAAAATATAATCTTCACTTTTATATAGTAAAGCTCGGGTTTGCAGGGGTATACATTAATTTCCGTATTCATGCTCTGAGACACTAGATTGTGGGTACTCGATAGAATCGCCTCGTCGAGACGTTTCTGTCGACTCCCGCAATCTATGTTTAGAGCAAAAAAGGCAAATATTCCAATCATTCTTTTTAAAATTTCTTTTTCTTTGGCCAAAAAATGACAATGTATTTGTATAGGTGTGTTTCGAAATACGGTAAAAATGGTAGACTAACTGCCACACATGCCAGGTGTATCCATTTCCCTTAAGATATTTATTGTTGGAGTTGAAACGCTTGCTTTACGGTCTGTTTCGCTATTCAGACAGGCTGTTTCCTGTAATTGCAGTATAGTATTGCATCATCGTTAAAGCCGATTGGTTGATCGCGTCACGTGCCCCTCCATGGACAGTTACAATCTGGTCATTAGACCCGGTTTGCCCGCCTCATGGCGACCAAACCAAAAAAAAAAAAAAAAATGCATATGTGCCTTATTGATTGATCTAAGTTTTAACAATACGAGTACGTTATTATGTTATGCAATCGCATGTGTGCTTTTACGCCTTACCGAATAATCAGAATATCACCATACAAAGCGATAATACTCCAAGGGATAAGTTATTTTACCTTCAATCTGATTAAAAATATTCCACCAAAGGGGTTGGGGAAGTCCATTTTAAAATTCTAGGGCCGCCTTGTTAAGTTTTACACATCTCCTGTTCTATAAACGAAAAACGCAAATCCTGTCCTGTGTCATCTGATACGATACACAACTATTTACAACTCCGCCCATGTATATAAACCCTACTGGTTTCATTGGGCGGGAGGGCTTGAGAGTTCATTTCATCTCAATGTCGGGTAAAATTCCCTCAAAATTGGAAGCAACGTCTCCAAAATTACCTAAATAGTGTTGAGGGGGACGTTAAACCTCAATTTAAACAAACACACGTTAAAATCTCTCAGTAATTAAATAGCGACGTTGCATTTTGAAATCGGCTTTATCGACAGTATGTCGGAGACTTGATATAACGTAGTAGATTTTGACGTCATCCAGTCAGACGTCGCGTTACAAAAGCATAATTATGCATTAGAAACTGTATTTACACACTGACCCCTCCTACCTATTACCCATCGCCTCCCCATACGTTAACCTCAGCCCCTACCCCATCCCCGACCCCCCCCACCTTGTACTGCGGAACCAAGACAACCCTACCTTTGCAAACAGTGTAGATCCAGGTCAGATGCGTTCTTGTTGTCGTTCAGGTTACAAATTTGAAAGAATGCATTTTACCAAGAAATCTGATTGGTTGACAGTCAAAAATGCTTAACCCATTTAGTACCAGAAACCCCTCAAGGGATACCTAAGCAAACAGTGCAGGCCCAGTTCAGACGCCGCAGAACGCGGCGTCTGATTAGGGCCTACACTGTTTGCGAAAAATTAAGCCATTTTCCCAAGAAATTTTCAGGAAAACATAACCTGACACCCCTTAGTTTTGAAATGGACTCCTGCTATATATGAGGCGGAAGATTCCATTTGGTACTAAAATGGTTAAGCAGGACAAGGAGTAATGGGCTAACTTTCAGCTCACCTGAGCCGAAGGGAGAGCTTATAGTAGCAAGGCTCCGTTGTCGGCCTTCTGTTGTCTGTTCACATTTTCAAACATCTTCTTCGAAGCCACTGGGCCTATTGAAATGAAATTTCATGTGGATCATCCATGGTAAGAGGGAACGAAAGTTGTTTGCACAGCTGGGTCACATGATCAAGCTGGCGCCCATGCCAATATATGGTAAAACCTCCTATATAAAAAAAATCCCTTTCTTTCGACTTTGTTGTGATGAGTCAGATGGACGTCCATCTTCTTTAAGGTTCCTCAATACAGTTATTTCACTACATTTGGGGTACTGAAAAATCATATTTGCAAATAATTACCCAAAAAGATTTTTCATCAGATGGTAGTCCATGTAACTGTAAGAATATGAAAGCCAAAGATTTTTATTCGAAAGTCACCATTTTAGTAAATTATTGCATTTTTCCTTGGTTTTGCAAAATAATTACATCTCAATCCACAGAACCACAATGTGTAAAATACTATCATAGAAACGTGGCTCAAGGTTGCCTTTTGGCACTGCAACAGAGGAATTTCAAATAAAATACCTAAATAGAACTGAAAATTAATGATTCCCAAAAATTCAAAAAATGTAATTATCTCACCTGGTACTGTTTTAAATTCAGTGTATGGTAGTCAAAAAGGACCAGTTCTACCAATTTGGCAACAAGCTCATTGATTGGGTTGAGGTGTTGAAATCTCTTGCATTTAGCTTGTAAAATGATTGCCCTTCTACGGTGCTTTTAGTACTCCATTTTATATATTTCATTCATGCAGTTTATAACAATTTATGCAATCACTGCACAAAAGTTTCACTGTGTTACTGATTGTGTTTACAGGATGGGTGCTTTGATTATTGGATTAATCAAAACCAAATGATTAAAAATAAGATAAGCCAACAGTTTATCCCCATATTTGAACTGAAGGACTGAAAGCAGCCTGTTCAGCACCAGAAACTTTGTCCAAAAGGCTTCTGATCACAGCCAATAACTGCAATGGTATAGAAATTATTTTTACCCATTGATTTGTTACATTGATTCACATGAGCCACCATACACAAATAATTGATTTTTCCACAGATGAACTTCTGGACAACACAAAGTTTATATTTATCTAATCCAATTAATGATCTGTTATGTCACCTACTTACCAATGTGTAGGCTGGTAAAAACTCATGGAAGCCCAATGCATTTAATATGTTTTGATGAAAAAAGTTTCAAAAATCACATTTTCTGAATTTGTTTACAAGAAGCTGGGCCGAACAACACCAACCTGGAAATTATGTTAGAAAGTACGTGAAATTAGTTGCAATACAGTTTCAAAAATGAATATTATGTTTTTTATTAAAAACAATGGTGTACTATTGTAATTTTTGGAAATTAGTTCCAAGGCGTATGAATACGTTTTTTCCTTGGCAAGATGGATATCTACTTCAATTTGACAGCTACAATAATTTATTAGTGATGACATGCTTCCAAGATAGGCGAAGTCACAATGCTATATGCAGGAAGAAGGCTATAAAGCTGAATTTTCAAGGTATATTCATTGTTTGTGGGCAAAATAGAATATGGAAAGGCATAATTGATGAAATCAGAGCAGTTCAGATTTACCGGAAAAAAGGAAGATGGCGGCGCCCATGAAGAAAAACATGTCAAAAAAAATTTCTGGTTTTCAATTCAGGTAGGCTTTTTGATAGAAAGCTTTGTCCGAGTCGCTAGTATTTGTTGTGAACTATTGATCTGCAGCTGTTTTAATAACTTTTAAAAAGTCTAGAAGGCGTTTTCATTTTTTTCCTGGTGAAAGTGAAAAATACAGAAATGCATTTATTTTCAAAGGTACTGAGATGTTGCTAATGCAAGAAAGTACTTGCTGTAATAACCTTTAGCACCTCCAAACATTCTTCTTCTAGGACAGGCATTTTAAAAGAAATTAGGATCATATTTTGGGAAAAAATAACATGCAAATCTGACACCTATATTTTTCTTGTGCAAATGTATTGAGGAACCTTAAGGTTGGCTGCTCATTGCATCAGATAACACACCATTTTATCATGACTGACCACTCAGTGAACCACAAAATTACCCATTGATATAGCTCTATTGCTGCAATATTTACCTGCAGGTAAGATTAACACATATACGTGAATACGTCTTACCTGAGTGAACAATATAATGTACATTGACTCCAATCATTCCACCCCTTGCCCAAAGCTCAAAATGTCCCTATACTGTAGTGACTTGTAATTGCGTATATACACATTTCTATATTCATCCAGGTAAGATATTTTAGGACATTGCCCATACATTGGCGGTATTCGACTGGTGTTTTCGTGCTCCACGAACTGAAGCGTGGAGCACGATTTGCGTTCGACTGGCGGATTCGTGAAATTTCGAACGATTTCGTGGAGCACAACGACCACGTTTCAAAAAGAGCGTGAAATCAGTCACGTGACTGAATTAATATGGCTGAACATAACGCGGAAGTAAAAGTAGCACAGTAAAATTTCATTTAGAAAGTTGTTTCAAGATGATTTTCTTATACTGATAAAAAAAAATGAAGTAGAAATTTGTGCATCCTGTCTGGATCTGATGAGAGAGCCAAATATTGACCAGTGTAACTTCCATGATTTTTATCAGATCTTGCATGGGCGCAGCCATTTTGTTTTTAAAAATTTACTGTGGCGGTGAGAGACCTAATGAAAAAGAGTCAGCGCTCTTATCCACTTGGCCATGGAGGCTCTTAAGCCTTGATAGTGGTCAACTCCGCAAAGCCTTTTCAAAATTTTATATTGTTACGAGATGGAATAGGAAACCTCTCTGGTGCTTATGCACATCTAAATTATTTTAGTAGATATATGGTAGGGCGGTGTGAGTGAAATATTTTGGGTGAAATATGGTACGCAAACTATGCGGCTCCATGAACAAGTCATGCACATATCATACGATGTATGCATGAGTGGTTTATAGAGAGCTGTTTTTACAATACAGGGGGGCGCTAAAAGGCTGAGTTCTATAGAATTTGCCTAAAAATCGCCAACCGCCAAATTGTGCCATATATGATTTTTATTCCCGTCACGTGTTGTGTGGGTGTTCGTTTTGACAGGAGTCATGTCATTGATTATAGGGTCGTTTCATCAATTTTTCCTATGGGAAATATACTATTTGAAGGCAAATCCATTATCTGCTCGATTTTGCTATCTGGCTTTGTTTGTGGCCGGTATCTCCACTTCCCCACGAACAAAGCAAGGTAATACGAGTAGGCATGATTTTCCGGTAGTATTCATAGATATATAAACCCTGAAAAAAGCGGACACCTTAGCAGCAGGTCAAGTTGTAAAGAGTAAACACATGTGACGGGGAAATAGAAAGTATATTGAAAGGTATGTTAAATCTATGTTTAGTATTATTTTTGTATGAACATGCTTGTAGGTTTTGGAGGGGTTTACTTCTAGTATACCCCAACTTTCTGAAGCCTATTCTGAATTCACTATTGAGGCCTGTAGTGATTAGGCTACTAGCTTTGCCAGCTAGACGTCGCAGGATCGATCCCAGGCTTCTCCAGTAGTAGAATGAGTCTTTCTAAGTGAGGTCCTGTCTCATGCTGACCCTAGATGTTGGTGAGACGTAAAGTTTGGACACCCGCTCATTCTGGATTCATTTAGGCTTTTAGACCCCTTTTGTAGAATGTAATTAATAAACGCCGGGTCACTTGTTTGATCCATGACTTGTGACTGGCTGTGGTTAGAAAACCGTGGTTCCGTCCCAATATGATATTAGGTGTAGAGGGGACGTAAACTTAAGACGGGTTTAACCATATCTTCATCATCAGGGCAAACTCTTACAAGAGCCTGTTGGGTTATCCGTGATGATGAACTGTAATGAATTTTATTTAACAAGCATGTTCACGTTGATTAGAAATAATTTTGTTCAAGAAGAATTACGAGTTCATTTTGTAATGATGCCGTTTTTGTCTGATAACTCAGTTTGTGCATGTATGTACATATAAAGAACGTGATGATGATAAGTGGGAGTATTTGGTCGCCACACGTCATAACGGCCTGAGCGGCGGGGATGACGTCAGCTGCGTCATCGGCGTCGCGAGGACGGTTGTGACGGGGTGCCTACCAAATAGAGAGAATTTACGGCAAACAGTGTTGGCCCATATGAGACACTAACAAATGTGTGGATTATAGATGAAAATCTTCTGTTGTAGTTTCTATCTGTTATTAATGTATTGAATTTGTGAATAGCTATGTTTGTGAGCCGTGTCGCGGAGAAGGATATGAAATAGAGATTGTTATGTTTCCTGTAATTGGCGGCTGACCAGGTAGCGCAAAGGCGTGGTCTGTTCAATTGCCTCTTACTTGTGATAAGGTAGTGAGCACAAATTTGATGAGTATTATGCTCAGTAGTAGTGAGCATTGATTGATTTCTGTAGTGCTCAGTAAGGAAACATGAACTTTGAGTATTATTGTGTCAAGCGCTGGGTGCCGATAATTTGATGCACAGTCGAGTTGAGTTCTGCTGTACGGTTATTTGTCGCATGCACTAATCAGCCTGTATGTCTGGTCGGCGCATGCGCAATAGCGGTGTATGCATGAACATATTCTTACTTCTCCGGGAGGGGGATCATGATATAGCATGTATGTTTTGTGACTCGTTTCTAGTCCCGTTATCGTAATTTGCAGGCATAACAATGTGTGACCTGCTGCTCCCTGCTTCATAGCAGCAGGTACTGGTACGACGCTAGGCGTTAGGGTCCAGCAAGGGCGGACAGACCGCCGTAATCAGCGCCTACCAGGATAGAAGCAGATTCTTCTAAATCATTGTTCGTTGTAAACAAATGTGATCATGGAAGAGGTCAACTTACCTTATTTGGACGATCACTAAACGGCTGATCAGCAAACGTGATCGCTAATCCTAGGATAATCAATTATGTTGATAGACTAGTTTTACTAGTTCGCGAGAAGAAGTGTCACGCGAGTGGGGGATTCACCCAAAGTTATAAACTGGCCAGTCGCGTTTTGTGTTGTTTCTTTTTTTGTTGTTGTTTTTGTTGTTTGCTTCTGTGGGTATTCACGTCACCCGTTCCGAGCACAGAACAGTGTTTTGCCTTCGGAGCGGACGTCGTGAGTTGGCTACAGAAGCAACAATTTGTGATGTTTTGTGTTAGTAAGTGTTGTATGTAGATACTGTAAATAATTCATGTCAATCATTTAACATCTTTCTTGTGCCTTACCCCACAGCTGCCCGTACACCTGTCAGAGATCACGCTCGGTTGTCTTGTCAGCATGGGGGTTTGCGGGACGCCGTAAACCCACATGTAACATTTGGTGTCAGAAGTGGGATTTGATCTCTGGCTGGTGTTCCCGGCTGTGGAACAGCACATTGATACTCTGAATCATCAATTTAAAAAAAAAAAAAAAAATGTATTGACAGCCACATTTAGAAATTAACTTGAATCTTCCTTCCTGCGTTGATGAAGTGCGAAACCCATGTATTCAACTGAATGGATACTGACAAGTCGATAATTTCTGAGCAGGAAGGCAAGGCAAACCCCACTTTTTCTTGGTAACGAAAAATTTAAGTAGACCCCACTTAATTGTGTTACCTGACATTCTACTAAGTTAAATTGGAGCTACTAATTGATCTTACCCACACATGGTTCTGACGTAGTGACGTTAACAATTTACTGACGTTGACATAACGGTAGCGTTAATATTTACGCAGTGGCTTGAGGTTAGGTATGACGTAATAGAAACATTAATGGTGACTTGTTATGATCGGAGTTTTGTAATGTGATAAAACTTCGGATTGTAGCATTTTACTGTAAACGTCGTCAGTTTATGACGTCATATTAGACTACCAGTACGCAACGTCATACTGTGCTGAAAGCATTTGACATTTCAAATCGCGTGTGCTTTAATAACTAACGTTTTAGTTAGATTAACGCGTATAACACATATCTTAACGTTTTAGTTAAGCCCATTCAATCATCACTGATCATAACTGATCAGTTTATAGTGGTTTTGATAGTAACGTGAGATTTACGTTATCAATAATGGAGCGTTTAATGCAAATGGGAAAGGACTTAGGTTATGAGGGGAAGGAGTTACAAGGTTTTGTTAAAGAGCAGCAGGATATTGAGCGGGCAGAAAGGCAAGAGCAAAGGGATTTAGAAAGGTTAAGGTCTGAAGAAAAGGAAAAGGAAAGGGCAGAAAAAGAAAAGGAAAGGGTACATGAACTAGCTAAGTTAGAGGAAAAGGAAAAGGAAAGGGCACATGAACTAGCTATGTTGAATGTTAATAAGGAACTTGAAATAGCACGCATCAAGACTGAAAGGGAGGCAAAAGAGATTAGTGAGGCCCATTTAGAAAAAATAAAACATGGGTTTGAGCTACAGCACCAAGAATTAAGGAATCAGTTAGAAATGCAGAGAGCGAAGCTCGAGCTAGAATTTGAAAAGCAAAAAGCTGAGAAGGTGGCGCATGCCCGGGATCCTAAGTTACCTTATTTTGAAGAGGGTAAAGATAAAATGGATAGTTATTTATCTAGGTTTGAGAAATATGCTACGGCTAATAAATGGGATAAGAGTGTTTGGGCCGCGTATTTAAGTGCATTGCTCAAAGGGCGCGCACTTGATGTATATGACCGGTTGTCAAATGAGGATGCGGCGGATTATGAAAAGTTAAAGGACGCTTTATTAAAGAATTTTGACATGACAGAGCGCGGATTTAGGAAACAGTTTCGTTATAGTAGGCCCGAGAAATCAGAAACGTTCATACAGTTCAGTAGTAGACTGAGAAGTTATTTAGAAAAATGGCTTAATATGGCAAAGATAGAAAAATCTTTTCCGGCTGTCTGTGATTTCATGGCAAGGGATCAGTTCCTGGAGTCATGTAATAGAGAACTGTATGTACATCTGAAGCCAAAACAGTTTGGTAATTTAGATGAAATGGCTAGGGAGGCAGATTTGTTTGCAGAAGCGCGCGGGGGCGTATATAGTTGCATTAATAAGGGGCAACGCGATAATAGAGGCGCAGCGCAGGGTAAACAGGACAAAGTTGACTCGAACAAACCGAGTGGTAGACCGGATATCAAGTGTAGCATATGCGGTAAGGGGCATTTAACAATTAAATGTTTTAAGAACCCCGACAGGAAACAATTGTATAGCGCAGAGGTAGGAGCAACTGGAGTTGGGGATAGCGGTGTTAAAGAAAATTTTAACACGCGCGTAGAGACTCAAGGTTCTCAGGTTAAGAATGAGAATACGCAGAATGTAGGTCGTGGTTATACACGTGGTCGTGGTAATTTTAGAGGGTCTTTTCGCGGACGCGGTAAAAATAATAGCACACCACGTGGCGCAGCACACCAAGTTAGTTTTTGTCAAACGGAAGTAACTAGGAAAGGTGATGAGATTGGAAGTATTTTTGAAAATAAGGTTGGTGATCCTTTGATTTCGGATAGGGAGGAGTGTAGTAAGGAAACTAGGGAAGGTGTCTGTTACTTCTTAAAGGCAAGGTTACCGACGGCACAAGGATTGGTTAATAATAAAAAGGTGGTTGTATTAAGAGATACTGGGTGTACAGGCTGTGTCGTTCGGAGAAGTTTGGTTTCGGATAGTCAGTTAATAGGGAAGGAATCAAATGTTACGTTGATTGATGAATCCACACAAAGGTATCCTTTGGCAATGATTGACATTGATTGTCCTTTTTTTACTGGGAAAACTGAAGCTTTGTGTATGGATGATACGTTGTACGATTTGGTTATCGGTAACATTGATGGATCAAAACTTCCTGATATGTCTCATTTCTCAGCTGCGGCTGTAACTAGGTCTCAAACTAGGCAGGATGAGAAGCCTTACAGAAAACTTAAGGTTCCCGATCAGATCATTAACGATGACAAGGAGGCTTTCAAGCAAGCTCAGGTTGATGATCCAACTTTGGAAAACATCAGGAAAAGGGTTGTATCTGGGAACAAGACTGTGAGTCGTGGTTTAAACCGAGGTGAAACTAGGTTTATTGAGAAAAAAGGGTTGGCATATAGGGAGTTCACCAAGGGTAACAAAGTCTCTTTCCAACTTGTGGTCCCTCAAAGTTTCCGAGGAAAGGTGTTGAAACTGGCTCATGAAACGCTTATGTCTGGACATATGGGTATTAGGAAGACATTGGATAGAGTTGTAACTGAGTTTTACTGGCCCGGTATTTGCGGTGATGTCGCTAGATTTTGTAAATCTTGTGATATTTGTCAGAGAACTATTCAGAAAGGTCGGGTCACTAAAGTACCTCTAGGAAAAATGCCATTGATTGATACGCCATTTAAGAGGGTGGCAGTGGACATAGTTGGTCCAATTGAGCCTCGATCTGATAGGAAATCTCGGTATATTTTAACCATGATAGATTATGCGACAAGGTATCCAGAGGCGATAGCTTTACCGAGTATTGAGACGGAACGTGTCGCGGAAGCGCTTATTGAAATGTTTAGTAGGGTTGGCATTCCTGATGAAATGTTGACTGATTGTGGATCACAGTTTACTGCTGAGGTAATGAAGGAAGTCAGCAGACTTCTTTCTCTTCAACAGTTAACGTGTAGTCCGAGACACCCAATTTGCAACGGACTGATAGAGCGTTTCCACGCTACGTTAAAGCAGATGTTACGTCGCATGTGTGCTGAACGTCCAAAAGATTGGGATAAATATCTTCCAGCCTTATTATTTGCGGTAAGGGAAGTCCCACAAGAGTCTTTAGGATACTCCCCTTTTGAGTTGTTATATGGACGTAACGTCAGAGGTCCAATGGCAATATTAAGAGAATTATGGGCTGAAGAGGTACGCGATGAGCAAGTTCTTTCGACGTATCAATACGTTATTGAGCTTAGGGAACGGTTAGAGCAGACATGCAAATTAGCGCGTGATAATTTAAAGAAGGTTCAGATTAAGCAGAAAGCTTATTATGATAAAGGCGCGAGGTCGCGTAAATTTGACGTCGGCGACAAAGTACTGTTGTTACTACCGACAGACAGTAATAAATTATTGCTTCAATGGAAAGGTCCTTATGAAGTTGTTGAGGTAGTGAACAGAATGGATTATAAGATTGACGTCAATGGAAATGTTAACACATATCACGCTAACATACTGAAGCAATATGTGGAACGTCAAAATGTGACGTCACACTGCTTGCTTTCTGTAGAGTCCACTCCGTCAACTGAAAATGATGACGTTGACGAATTCTCATTAGAAGATTGCGCTTTTCCTACTGCAAAGCAACCAGAGACGTTTAAGGACGTCAATATTTCAGAAATGTTAACGCAGGATCAGCGTAAAGAAATAGAGACGTTGATAAAAGAATACCCGGACGTACTGTCCAGTGTACCAGGACGAACTGACCAAATAGAACACGACATAAAGTTGCTGACGACGGAACCAGTGAGGTCAAAAGGTTATGCCATACCATATAAAGTACGGGATGTAATGGAAAAGGAAATTCAAGATATGTTAGATTTAGGAGTTATTGAGCCATCAATATCTCCATATTCATCCCCTGTAGTACTTGTCCCTAAAAAAGATGGTTCGGTGCGGTTCTGCATTGACTTCCGTAAACTTAATAAAGTGACGGAGTTCGATGCAGAACCAATGCCAAATATGGAGGAGGTTATAAATAGAATGTCGGGGCACAAATACTTTAGCAAATTAGATTTGTCAAAAGGTTATTGGCAGGTAAAAATGACGTCTAAGGCAAAACCCCTAACTGCGTTCGAAACCCCCAAAGGCTTGTTTCAATTCAAAACTATGCCCTTCGGTTTGGTAAACTCAGGAGCAACATTTTGCAGGTTGATGAGAAAGATTCTGTCCGAACTTTCTAACGTTGATAGCTTCGTCGATGATATGTGGATCTTTACCGAAACTTGGAAAGACCACTTGACGTCATTACGTGAAGTTTTGGATAGACTTAGGACAGCCAAGTTGACGGCAAAACCTTCCAAGTGTATGATTGGGTATAGCAGTATCGAATGTCTTGGTCACAGTGTAGCTGCTCAGTCAGTTAGACCGCAAGAAGACAAGATACAAGCTATAAAGGATGCTCCTCGACCTTCTACTAAGAGACAAATAAAGTCATTTCTTGGGTTGGCTGGTTTCTACCGCCGTTTCATTCCAAATTTCTCATCTATCGCTTCCCCGTTGACAGATTTAACTAAGAAAAGTAGACCAAACAAGATCACAGACTGGCAGGACCATCATGAAAAGGCTTTTCAGACCCTGAAGAATAGACTCACGTCTAGTCCTATTCTTCGTCTTCCTATCTTTCATGATGGGAATCCGTTCATACTCCGGACGGACGCTTCTGATGTTGGTATAGGAGCCGTTTTGCTCCAAGAATTTGAAGGGGAAGGACGACTTCCCATTGCTTATGCCAGCAAGAAACTTTTGCCTCGTGAGAAAAACTATTCTGTAATAGAGAAGGAATGTTTGGCTATTATCTGGGGTGTTGAGAAATTTCGCAAGTATCTTTACGGAGTAGAATTCCTGCTTGAGACAGACCACAAGCCCTTGTCGTATATGCAAACAGCAAAAGTTCTCAATCCTCGAATTATGCGTTGGGCAATGAAACTACAGCCGTATAGATTTCGGATTGTTGCAATTCGGGGCCAAGAAAATTTGGGGGCAGACTACCTTAGTAGGTAATTCTTCGCACGGTTGTTGTGTAAATAGCTGTCTTGTTTAGATAGGTTCATCCTATTCCATCTCTATACACAAAGAAAAAACATTTCTGATTGTTTTTTCTCCAAAAGGGGGAACCTTTGTTACGAGATGGAATAGGAAACCTCTCTGGTGCTTATGCACATCTAAATTATTTTAGTAGATATATGGTAGGGCGGTGTGAGTGAAATATTTTGGGTGAAATATGGTACGCAAACTATGCGGCTCCATGAACAAGTCATGCACATATCATACGATGTATGCATGAGTGGTTTATAGAGAGCTGTTTTTACAATACAGGGGGCCGCTAAAAGGCTGAGTTCTATAGAATTTGCCTAAAAATCGCCAACCGCCAAATTGTGCCATATATGATTTTTATTCCCGTCACGTGTTGTGTGGGTGTTCGTTTTGACAGGAGTCATGTCATTGATTATAGGGTCGTTTCATCAATTTTTCCTATGGGAAATATACTATTTGAAGGCAAATCCATTATCTGCTCGATTTTGCTATCTGGCTTTGTTTGTGGCCGGTATCTCCACTTCCCCACGAACAAAGCAAGGTAATACGAGTAGGCATGATTTTCCGGTAGTATTCATAGATATATAAACCCTGAAAAAAGCGGACACCTTAGCAGCAGGTCAAGTTGTAAAGAGTAAACACATGTGACGGGGAAATAGAAAGTATATTGAAAGGTATGTTAAATCTATGTTTAGTATTATTTTTGTATGAACATGCTTGTAGGTTTTGGAGGGGTTTACTTCTAGTATACCCCAACTTTCTGAAGCCTATTCTGAATTCACTATTGAGGCCTGTAGTGATTAGGCTACTAGCTTTGCCAGCTAGACGTCGCAGGATCGATCCCAGGCTTCTCCAGTAGTAGAATGAGTCTTTCTAAGTGAGGTCCTGTCTCATGCTGACCCTAGATGTTGGTGAGACGTAAAGTTTGGACACCCGCTCATTCTGGATTCATTTAGGCTTTTAGACCCCTTTTGTAGAATGTAATTAATAAACGCCGGGTCACTTGTTTGATCCATGACTTGTGACTGGCTGTGGTTAGAAAACCGTGGTTCCGTCCCAATATGATATTAGGTGTAGAGGGGACGTAAACTTAAGACGGGTTTAACCATATCTTCATCATCAGGGCAAACTCTTACAAGAGCCTGTTGGGTTATCCGTGATGATGAACTGTAATGAATTTTATTTAACAAGCATGTTCACGTTGATTAGAAATAATTTTGTTCAAGAAGAATTACGAGTTCATTTTGTAATGATGCCGTTTTTGTCTGATAACTCAGTTTGTGCATGTATGTACATATAAAGAACGTGATGATGATAAGTGGGAGTATTTGGTCGCCACACGTCATAACGGCCTGAGCGGCGGGGATGACGTCAGCTGCGTCATCGGCGTCGCGAGGACGGTTGTGACGGGGTGCCTACCAAATAGAGAGAATTTACGGCAAACAGTGTTGGCCCATATGAGACACTAACAAATGTGTGGATTATAGATGAAAATCTTCTGTTGTAGTTTCTATCTGTTATTAATGTATTGAATTTGTGAATAGCTATGTTTGTGAGCCGTGTCGCGGAGAAGGATATGAAATAGAGATTGTTATGTTTCCTGTAATTGGCGGCTGACCAGGTAGCGCAAAGGCGTGGTCTGTTCAATTGCCTCTTACTTGTGATAAGGTAGTGAGCACAAATTTGATGAGTATTATGCTCAGTAGTAGTGAGCATTGATTGATTTCTGTAGTGCTCAGTAAGGAAACATGAACTTTGAGTATTATTGTGTCAAGCGCTGGGTGCCGATAATTTGATGCACAGTCGAGTTGAGTTCTGCTGTACGGTTATTTGTCGCATGCACTAATCAGCCTGTATGTCTGGTCGGCGCATGCGCAATAGCGGTGTATGCATGAACATATTCTTACTTCTCCGGGAGGGGGATCATGATATAGCATGTATGTTTTGTGACTCGTTTCTAGTCCCGTTATCGTAATTTGCAGGCATAACAATGTGTGACCTGCTGCTCCCTGCTTCATAGCAGCAGGTACTGGTACGACGCTAGGCGTTAGGGTCCAGCAAGGGCGGACAGACCGCCGTAATCAGCGCCTACCAGGATAGAAGCAGATTCTTCTAAATCATTGTTCGTTGTAAACAAATGTGATCATGGAAGAGGTCAACTTACCTTATTTGGACGATCACTAAACGGCTGATCAGCAAACGTGATCGCTAATCCTAGGATAATCAATTATGTTGATAGACTAGTTTTACTAGTTCGCGAGAAGAAGTGTCACGCGAGTGGGGGATTCACCCAAAGTTATAAACTGGCCAGTCGCGTTTTGTGTTGTTTCTTTTTTTGTTGTTGTTTTTGTTGTTTGCTTCTGTGGGTATTCACGTCACCCGTTCCGAGCACAGAACAGTGTTTTGCCTTCGGAGCGGACGTCGTGAGTTGGCTACAGAAGCAACAATTTGTGATGTTTTGTGTTAGTAAGTGTTGTATGTAGATACTGTAAATAATTCATGTCAATCATTTAACATCTTTCTTGTGCCTTACCCCACAGCTGCCCGTACACCTGTCAGAGATCACGCTCGGTTGTCTTGTCAGCATGGGGGTTTGCGGGACGCCGTAAACCCACATGTAACATATATACGTCATTCTGATTTAATTTCAAAATTCAATATTGGACTTAAATCACTTCTGCAATAAGGTCTATCGGAACCCGAATTTCATCGTAAAATCATTCTTCGATATAAAAAGATTGGGTACAACAAAAATGTTATACGACAGACTGCATGCATGGTGGTTAACCCAATCACGGCTGACAACTTTGCTTCCCTCTTTAACTACACGAGTAGTGTAATGTGGGGGTACAGTCCTGGCACGGTTTTTGCTGAGTTGGCAAAATTTGCTAGGTTCTTGACGAATTGACAAAATGTCAGTACTCATTCATTAGTTGACACCTCAGCAAAAAAAAAAAAAAAATGCAAACTCACCAAGAACCGTGCCAGGATTGAACCCCCACATGACTAGTTGTAAAGTAAGGTTGATGCCCTGATGATCGATTGTTTGTAAGGTTGATGCCCTGATAATCGATTTTTTGTAAGGTTGATGCCCTGATGATCGATTTTTTGTAAGGTTGATGCCCTGATGCTTTCCCTTTGGTGTCTTTGGAGGGAGTAGTAAGTTAATTGTATCGATTCCTGATCATTGCTACCTTACTAGGTAAAATCAAACTTGCTGTGTTTGCAACTTCAGGACCTTTCATTTTAGTTGCGAAATATACTTGCTGAGCTTCTTGTTTTTTTTTTTTAGAATCAATCAAAAACTGTACCTTATGGTACATTCGAACTTATCAGCGTTGGTAAAATCAAACTTGCTGTGTTTGCAACTTCAGGACCTTTCATTTTAGTTGCGTAATATACTTGCTGAGTTTTTTTTTTTAAGCATCAATCAAAATTGTACCTTATGGCACATTCGAACTTTTCAGCGTTTATGAAAATTAAGAGCCATTAAAATATAGGGATTGTGCATACACTCAATTTTGAATTAATGTTGATCCAACGGTTACTTTTACTAACAGTTGGTATGGAGCTGAGATTTTATTCATGTTATTTTAACAGACTGACGTAAGGGAAGAAACTTTTACTAATGTATCAAAGTCATCTGTTCAATTCGCTTTCACACTGTTGTGAAAGATACTATCCATTCAAAATTGTCAGTGCATTAAGAATAAGAAGTATTGCTCACTTTTATGTCATACCTACTTTTGCCTGTTTAAAATGGCTCGGTAATCCACAATTTGCATTATATGTCCAGTCCTCATCTTGAAAACGATAACAGTAAATATGCATGCTATACATTACATCAACTGTCTTCTCATAAACATCGACTTTCTTGAAGATTACATGCAGAGTATGCCTCCATGCAAACTCAGAAAAGAGCTTGAGGGGGTATGTAGACTGTGTAGAAATCACATAACAAGGGACTACTTAGTTCCGATAGAGTCTATACGAGAGTTACCAGCATCGGATCCTTGGTTTGACATCTTTAAAGAGCCCGCAATAACAGACTTTAAAATGATTCTAACCTCCATTATCTTGTCAGCGGTGAAGGACGCTGAGAGGAAAAGTGCTTTATTTACAAGAGATTTTTCTCTCAGGTGCTTGGATGTGAGAATATGGAGAATAGCTTTGATGAAGAAAGACTTATTTCAAAACTTTTGTCTCTATATCAGTAACATTTACTTACAGAATGTACCTTCTATGTCCAGTATTGCTACAGACGGCGCGATAGAATTAGAAAAATACTTTGATTTTATATAAGAGGCTGATTCCACTATATCAATAAATACTTTAGCACACCTTGTTGACGCTTTCTTTAACCCCTATTTTGTTTTCTCCGATTCTAACCAGTACACACAATCTATGAGGTAGCGGTTAAGAGCTCTGACTCTTGACCATTAGATCTTTCACCGCCGTGGTTCGAGTCTTGCTCGAGTCACATATGAGGCGTCAAGTTCTGCAATGGAAGGTCAGGTGTTTTACGTCCAAGTCAACACTATTTAAGGTCATAACGAGTCGGTTTTATTTGAGGTTTTAAAAGTCCCTCAAAATTGGAAGCGACGTCTCCAAAATGACCTTTACAGTGTTGACGGGAACGTTAAAATTAGTGGAAGGTGATTGATTGCAGAAAAAAATCATGGCCAAAGAATGTTGCTGAACCTGGCAGGGTATTGAACTCAGCGTATTCCTGCGGGAAAACCTTTTGTTTTGTTTGATTTGAGGTTTAACGTCCCCGTCAACACTGTAAAGGTCATTTTGGAGACATCGCTTCCAATTTTGTGGGACTTTTATCCGACATTGAGATGAAATGACAGCACAAGCCCTGCCCCAATTGAAACCAATAGGGCATGCACAGTCCACCTCGCACCACGGTTCCTGGGCAGGCTTAGATCCTCTAAGCGGTTTACCAGCACTTGTGTGTGAGGTCGCTATCAACTCTGCGTGAAAGCATCTTGTAAGGGTCTGGGCATGGGTATGTGTCTAATTTTTGATTGATTAGGTCAGCCCTGTTAAAGAGCCGATTTTTGTCTAGGTAATATGAAAGATGTGCTTTATACAACTGCATATGAAGTAATTACACCTTTCTCATCTAGCTGAGCTTTATCTATGAAAATAACTTCAACTCCAAAGCAAGTACGGCCATTGTAAGATTTTCCCACTTTATGCAGGAAAAACTTTCTCGCCGTACACACGGGGGTGTGGTTTTTAAACCCCCTCCTAACAATCTTCCCACAAAAAAGCGTCTGTAGGGTGACATCCCTAGCTTGTTTTTCATTGAAAAACAAGCTACAGCGTCTAGAGCCCTTAGCTAATATGCATTTATAAACATGCTTTTTTATATAGTGTGGCACGTTTTTTAAAGTCATTTTCATATATAGCAAAACTATATAATATTTCAAAGATGTGGAGTTTCAACATTATTTATACCTTACTAGGCTTTCCCCCCACAGAGTTTTTTTTCAATATGTCAAGTTTCTTTTTTTTTTTATTTATTTCTTATGTAAACGTTCGTTTTGCATTTTTTCAATGCATTAACGAGTTAACCATGGATATTTTGAATTTATGAATTTACAAAATAAAGTATATAAAGAAAAAATCGGTCAACTTTCTTCAGCGCCGTATCTTAAAATTGCTGAGTTTTTTTTTTTACCCAAATAGTTATCGGTTAAGTATGTCAAAACTCAACGCAACTTTACATGTATTTGCTCACTGAATTGACAATCCGCACTTGAAGAAATACATTGTGCTGCTTGATACTAGCCCGCTTTGAGGTCCGAAGCATGTCCACAAAAAAAAAAAAACAGTAACGTGAGCTGCAGAGTGCTTACATATAAACCCATAATGGCTTAATTGGACAGTAGGGCTTGAGATGCCATTTCGACGTAATGTCGGGTAATTTGTTTTGTTTGAGCTGAGGTTTAACGTCCCCGTCGACACTATTTAGGTAATTTTGGAGACGCTGTTTCCATTTTTGTGGGACTTTTACCCGACATTGGCATGAAATGACATCTCAATCCCTGCCGCCAAATAAAACAAATAGGGTTTATATGCATTGACGGGCCGACTCGCAGCAGTTTTCCTAGGCAGGCTTAGACCATCTAAGCAGATTACCAGTACTAATGTGCGGCCGGTATCAACTCTGCGTGGAAGCATCGTCCAGCCCAATCTATTTCTTCAAGCCCCGATGGGCGGGGTTTGAGTTAAACCTCAAACAAACTGGGCAGCTGGTGCTGCTAGCTCAGTCGGTTGTGTCTCTGACTGGTGATATCGAGCACGCCGGGTTCGATACCCGCCGTGATCGTCAACATTGACTATGATATATATTTTTTAATTTATCACTCAAGTCGTTAAACTTACTATCAACATAGTTTTGAGATAAACCCCTGGCTGAGCGCATTTTGACCCACGTCTTGACAAAACATACCTTATGCCAGGCGGATACCTTTTATATCTTAGGGGAACAGCTCTCGGCAGTCACACGTGCGTGTACCGCTGATCTATAGCAAGGATTCAATGGTGATTTTGACACGCTTCGAATCATTGACAATTTTAAGAATTGGGTCAATGAAAAACGAGTCTGTCGCACTGGTGTAACAGTCATAACAGGCAACGAACAGTTTTTTTTCCTTCATGCAGCATTAAGCTTTTCACCCTTATTCTTAAAGAAATTGATCTTAGGTGACATAGGCCAAATGAGTGCAAATCCTGATCAGATGGTTAGTTCATGCTCAGTTGAGTTGAGCATGAACAATTTTTTTATAACCTCAGGGCCAGGCTTTCTCACGCAATGCTGCATATTTATTTTGCAACCGGCTTTCTGGTTCATTTGTTAACAAACTGAATTCAGCCACATCATATGATTTACAACAGTGTGGCATTAGCCTCCAGCAAAGGCTCAGTTCAGACTGCATATCAGTGAAATCTGCATCACGAAAACATGCCCATACAATTGTGACCCCCTTAAATCACACTTTTATATAGCAAAACTGGGGTTTACAGGGGGTATACATTAATTTTCTTACTTCTGCTCAAAAACTAGGTTGTGGGTACTCGTTAGAACCGCAACACTGAACGTTATGTTTACAGAGTTCTCATGATTTTAACTTGCTGACCAATTTAATGGTCAACCAATCAAATATATATACTTGTAGTGAGATTCGGTAATTAGTCACACCTCTCCGGTAAGCTGAGTGTCCAACCGGTAAATTGGATGACCACCCTTGAGTATAGAGGGCGCTGTTCCCGCATGATTGGATGACGTTTGCCTTCGTTGCTATGCTGTCTCGAGATCTCTTGGGAAAACTGTGTTGATGCTAACTCCTGATTGGTCAAGAAGTAAACGCATGGGGCCGTGTGCAGAGCGGAAAGCGACCTACTTCACTCTGATATCTGGTAGTTGAAGAAGAAGACGTAGACATTGACCGTTGTTCTAGGGACATACTTTCAGTGAGTATTTTAGCTTATAGGTCCCTGGAAATCACTACAATGGTGTCAGAAGTGATGCTATTTTGACTTTCACGCTGAAATTTTGAAATATTCTTGAAATTTGTACTTTCACGACCATGTGTATGATGCCGGATTGTTCTTCGAAGTTCTAGGTACCTCGTGGCAAGGCCCGAGTTGCTTTTGAGCTCTGTTTCGGCAATTTGGTTGCTAAAAGTGGATTCTTATGCTAGGCATACTCCGCAAACCAAAAGACTTTCGCGAATTTCATTTTTGTTCGGCTGGTCCTTGCCCTACTTTCTTGCAATGTTTCTGCGCACCCGATCTGCGCATCCGCCATTTTGTTACAAACCGGAAATGTCTGGCCTCAATTATTAATTTACATTTCACTGTTTTTTTCTACTTTTTGAAGTAGATACAGGTACGTCCGTCACTGAAAACTGTGGGGAGGGTAAGACCGACTTGCTCGAATCAGTCCATAGATTACCCCGCCCTCTTTATTCCAATTTTTTGCCACAATGGAGATATTCATAGCATTTCGACTGTTCTTAACTATTTGTATGGAATAAAATATTTAACAGTGATTGGCGTTCGCTTGTTTCTTTGAAAATAAAAAATCAGTGAATCACATTGTTGTTGTTTTGTCCCCTTGTGGCACGCTTCGCGGTTTGACAAATATTGATGATGGCAACTTCTGACAGAGATGATGAAATAAATCCTGACATGGCGATTCGCCGAGTAGCAATTAACTTTGCATCCTTTGATGATTTGCAGACAATCCCTGGGATTAAAGCCAGGCTTGCCCAGGTGATCATATCTGTTCGACAGAATAATGGTATTATTACAGAGGATATCCTTTCCACTTTAATGCGTGGCAAGCTGACCCCATCCATCCAACAGATGATTGATTTCAATCCTAACGCTTCATTTTCTGAGGGGGAGGAAGAGGAGAATCCTTTGCACGCCCAGTAAAGATAATCTGTTTTGTGGGGCCATTCTTTCGCAATTAAAGGCGGAAACTACCAAGAAGGCGAGTCAGAAAGCTGAGACTAAGTCGGGTGAATGGGCAGAGGTTTACAATATCCTTGAGAGGGCTAAATCTTTGATAAACAAAGAGGAAGAGTTTCATAAGCAACATTTCGAAAGGGAGATGCATCAAACAGGCACACTCCCACGCATGCGTTGTGATCGGCCTCCCATCACGAGTAAGAGTGCCACAAGTATGGGGTTCGCTACCCCAATCGGCAACACTATTCCCCCTCAGGACATTGCTATGGTTAAACGCGAGCCTTTGCGCGAATTTCCAACCCAGAAGCTGGTGTTTCCGGGGATGTCGACAGCTTCCTCAGACAGCATGGGTGATGACCAGGAGGTAAGATTTAAATCTCGGCCTGATTTGTTGAATATATCATTGCGACGTAAGCATGCTAGCGATTTGATCAAAAGTATGCCGGAAGGGTTGGTATTCGATGGAAAAAGCAATTGGTTTGCTTTTAGGGAAAAGTTCTTCCGTTATGCAGAAGCGTAAGAATGGACAGCAAAAGATTGTCTAAACTGTCTCTGCTGGAGTCTATCAGGAAAGGCATCTGATTTTTATGTGCTGTTAAAGGAACAGAATAAGAACATAACTTACAGACAGCTACTTAGCCGTCTTGAGAGTCGCTTTGGAACCAAAGAGTTGCCGGCTACTGCTCAAGTTATGTTTCAGCAGGCCACCCAGTCCCCTGGAGAAGCTCTAGAAGACTGGGCGGACAGAATTTTGACTTTGGCTACCAAAGCATTTCGGGATCTCCCGGAATACTACTGTAACGAACAGACAGTTATACGTTTTTGCCAAGGTCTTTCTGATAAAGAAGCAGGTCATCATGTATGCGTACTGCAACCCAAGGCCATTGAGGAAGCTATGCATAGTATTAGGTGGTACCAACATGCCCACCAGGCTATGTTTGGTAAGAAAAAGGACCAAAAGCGTCGGTTAGAACCCGATCAGTCTGTGTCTGTATTTTCAGTGTCAGATTTTTGTGATGAGGGAGAATTGGCTTCAGCAGTCTCGTCTTCACCTCAACTCAAAACTCTTACAGACGAAATGAAAGAAATTAAAGCTACCTTTAGTCAATTGTCCCTTAAGTACAAACAACCTCAGGTCAAGCCAAATGATGACCTTAAGGCCCTGCAACAGCAAGTAAACAAATTGTCAGACCAGGTATCAAAATCGCGCTTTCAAAAAGGGGAGGGGCGTGAGCGTAAGAGAAAACCTCTTAAAGACATAGAATGTTTTAACTGTCATCAAAAAGGGCATTTTCAACGCGACTGTAAAGCCGCCGGTTCCCAAACAAAGGAAGAAAATTTAAACGAAAACGGGTCGGGCGACGGGGCCAATGCTCGACCCCCTCAGTAAGCTGACCCGCAGTAGTAGATCATTCTCCGTATGCCCAACCGTTGGGTATGCACCCTAACTCTAGCGAAATGACCCGCAATGAAGAGTTTTCGGTTTCAAGCCTATGTCAATGCCAGGCAGCGACTGGTCAGAATATCTCGCGCGTGTCGCAATGTGAGCTGGAGTCAGAGCAAATTGAACTTGCTACCACGAATGGGGTTAAAGTTGGGATAAGTGGCAATGTGGGGTCTTCTCAGCCCATTAATGGTGACAAATCGAAACTAAGGGAACAGGAGGGGTCTACTCAACCCAATGTTAAGGGTAAAGTGGGGTTAAGCAGCCATGTGGGACCTCAGCCCATTGGTGGGGAATCTAGACCAAATGAGCAAGTAGGGTTTATTCAAGCCAATGATGGGGGTATTGATGAGACAAGCAGCCATGTAGGGTTTGCTCAGCCTATCGGTAATAGATCATATGAACAGGATAGGTTTACATATGCTTTTAATGGAAATGCACAGGGTTCAAGCAGTAATGTGGGGTCTCCTCCGCCTATCAGTGGTGGAAGTTTTGGAAAAGTGACCAAATGGGGTCTACCCAGCCCTTTAGTGGGGATAGACTTAAGTCAGCGGACCATTTGGGGTCCACCAAACTAATTGATGAGAAAAATTCCGTGCGGAAGGGACATAGCTGTAAAGCGGGGTCTCCCACTTTGGGCTATGAAGATAATGAACGAAGGTGGACAAAAAATGGGACCTCCTTGTCTTGTGGGACCTGTCTAGGGGGTCGTGATTGGGAAAAGGAGGAGGACCCAGGGGTAATAAGGGTTTGCCAGCTGAAGTCCGCATCTCAGTTCAGTATGCCAATCCAAATTGGGGACACGCCCGGCTCGGCAATTGTAGACTCTGCGGCGGCTGTTAGCATAATCTCGGACAAAGTTTACAAGGCATTGAAGCATCCCCCTAAGAAACTCCAACAGGAAACACCACGTGCTGCTGGGCGACAAATGATTATGGAAGGATATATGGTTGGCCCTGTCCGAATGAAAGTAGGGAATCGATGGTATGATGAGATTCTACATGTTGCACCCATAGAGCAAGAGATGTTGCTAGGCTTTGACATCCTTTGCCATAGGGGCAGGTCAGTCTTAGATATGGCCAAAGGGATTTCGACATTTGATGGACAAGCTATCACTCTAGAGGTTGGGAGTGGAGAGATGCAGGCTAGAATAGCTAGGGTGACCGTTGCCAGGCGACAGGTCATCCCACCAAATGCTGCTATGCGGGTTCCCTGCCAGTTGAGTTGTAAGATGCCAGACTATGTGATGGAACCCCGTGATGATTTGAAGATGTTGGTTCCAAGAGTAGTAAGAACTGCAGAACAAGATCCGTGGTTGTGTGTGGTGAATGCATCAGACAGATACAAGCTGTTAAAGAAGGGGATGGAGATTGGTAGAGCTTACCCAGTGGAGGAATACATTGAGGAATCAGAGGAACCAGTTGATGTTGCTCAGGTCACGCACAGTGTGTGGCCTGAGCAGACTAATGACGACATATTGAATTCTTCTGAAGCACCAGCCGGAGGTAGCCCAGCTCAAGACAGGGAAGATAGATCAAACTTGCCACAACATTTGCAGCAGGTGTACAATAACTCCAAGGTACACTTAAGTGATGAAGAAAGTTCACAGCTTACAGAGTTGCTGACCAGCTATAAGGATGTCTTTGCTGAAGATGAGTTTGATTTGGGGAACTTCACCAAAATAGAGCACAGCATTGACACTGGAGATGCAAAACCAGTAAAGCAGAGGGTCCGCAGAACGCCTGCTATGTTTGCTGGAGAGGAAGAGGCCCATCTTCAGAACATGCTGAAAGCTGGCGTCATTCAAGAGTCTACTTCAGAGTGGGCTTCAGCACCAGTCCTGATCCGAAAAAGGGATCGGACGGTGCGTTGGTGCATTAACTACAGAGCTGTCAATGACTTAACAGTCAAAGATGTTTTCCAACTGCCATTGGTGGATGACTGTTTGGACACTTTGGCAGGCAGCATGTGGTTTTCTAAGCTGGACGCAAATTCTGCGTATTGGCAGGTGAAAATCCGGGAAGAAGACAGAAAGAAAACTGCCTTCATCACCAAATATGGCCTCTTTGAGCATGTTAAAATGGGGTTTGGCCTTTGCAATGCCCCAGCCACATATGCCCGTGTAATGAACTTAGTTTTAAGAGGTCTGAACTGGAAGGCTGTACTGGCCTTCTTGGACGACATTTTGGTTCTAGGAAATATCTTTCAAGACCACTTGTCCAACTTAGCCGAGACGTTCACACGTTTCCGGCAGTTTGGTCTGAAGCTCAAGCCAAAAAAATGTCTTCTGTTCCGGAAGAAGGTAGAGTTCTTAGGGAGAGAAGTGAGCCAAAACAGTCTGTCCATGTCAGAAGTGGACATAAAGACTGTATTGGATTGGCCCACTCCCTGCTGCTCCAAAGATGCTGAGAGTGTTGCAGGATTGGCTAATTACCACCGGGGGTTTGTCAAGGACTTCGCCCGGCTGACTGAGCCACTATACAAGGTTGTGGGTAAAAACAAGTTCAAATGGGAAACTGAGCAGCAAGAAGCATTTGACACGCTTAAATGGGTATTGACACACCCACCAGTACTGGCTCTGCCAAATCTGGAGGACGATTTCATTCTTGACACAGATGCCTCAGACTACGCCATTGGGGCGGAAGTTATTCAGGTCCAGAATGGGGAGGAGAAGGTCATAGCTTACAGCAGCTACTCCTTAACCCCTGAGCAAAGAAAGTACTGTGTCACTAGAAAGGAGCTTCTGGCGGTGGTAAGGTTTACCCGCCAATTCAGGCATTATTTATTGGGAAAACCATTTATGGTTCGGACTGACCATTCGAGTTTAATATGGCTTACGCATTTTCGCGAGCCACAGGGACAGTTGGCGAGGTGGCTAGAGGAGCTCTCGCAGTATAATATGGTGCTGAGGTACCGCCCTGGTCGTAGACATGGAAACGCGGACATTTTGTCCAGGATACCTCCTGAAGGGGGGAGTATTGTAAATACATGTCAGGAGTATGTCCAGGGGATTTGCCCTGTGGCGGGTGCAAGTATTGTGTTCGGGCGCACCAGAATTGGGGCTCGTTCACAGAGGAGGTTGACGAGGCAGTTCCATTGGCAACAGAGGGGGTGCACGGATCCTGTTCATAGGGTGGCCACCATGGATTAGGATCAAGCACGTATAGTGTCAATGTGGAGACTGAGTCCATCACGAGCAGTGGATGCGAAAATGAAGTAAAGTAGAAGTAAAACAAAGATCAGGAATTGATACAATTAACTTACTCCACCCATAAAAGACACCAAAGGGAAAGAAATACAAACATTAAGCGACCAGACCATAATGGAAACCTAAACAAAGGAAGGCCATAAGGACAGTTACTTTCCCACAACATGGCCATATGGCCATCCAAAACCAAAAGACACAAGTGATACACACAGTAAGTAACAAACAACAACATAAATAAATCGCCACAGAAGAGCCGCCTTGGAACGGTCAGTGGAAGATTTCCACTGGGGGGCTTAAATCGATTTTACGTGGCCACAATCCTCGCCCTTACTTCCGTCGCGATTTAGACAAATAATTTGTTCAGTCCGCATGAAGGCCTCCTAACTCATCAGTGCAACATCTCCGTGAACACAAAAATCAAAGAACCACAGAGGTGAGACAACGGTGAGGACTCCACAGTGGCAAGACAGTTCAGGCTGTTAACATGGAACCCATAATACCTAGCTCCCATAGTGACACATCTGAGAGTCAAGAAGGGAATCTGTTCCATGCTGAAATCATCTTCAAAGCAGAAGGCCTTGAAGTGCTAACAGTTGGTGTGACTGGCAGTACCACGCCATGCTGCAAAGCTTCATGCTGGGTTTTTTCAATGGATGAGCTGAAAGAGGCTCAGGCCAAGGATGGAGATCTTGTTTTTATTCTAGACTGGTTAAAGACTTCTAGAGCCCCAGGAGAGGGGGAGTTGTTTATGGCTAGCCCTGCAACTAAGTCATACTGGTTGAATAAAGAGCTGTTTGTCCTCATTGACGGAGTGCTGTTCCAGGAGGACAAGACTGGGGATAAGAAGCTTGTCATTCCTGAGACACTGCGGGAAGAGGCTGTCAAAGGATGCCATGATCTGCCTTCGGCAGGGCATCAGGGGATAGCAAGGACCAAGGAACAGGTCAAAGAAAAGTTTGCTTGGCACGGGCTAGGGAAGTTTGTGGCCAGTTATGTAACTGGGTGTGAGCTGTGTAATCGATGTAAAAAATCGACTAGACAAGGGAAATGCCCACTCACAGAATATCAGGCTGGTGCGCCTATGGAGAGAGTCCACCTTGACTTCCTGGGACCCTTACCCAAGACTTCCCGGGGTAATGAACACATTCTAATGATGGTAGACCAATTCACCAAATGGGTGGAGTGTGTGCCGCTACCATCCCAGACTGCTGAGGAAACTGCTAGGGCTGCAGTTGACCATTTCTTCTGCAGGTTTGGTTACCCCTTTCAAGTGTTCTCAGACCAGGGCAGGAATTTCGAGTCCAAGTTGTTTTCTGAATTATGCAAGGCATTTCAGATGCACAAGGCACGGACTACGCCATATAGAGCATCCTCAAATGGCCAAGTTGAACGCTACAACCGCATATTGATGAATGCCGTTAGGTGCTACATTGGAAAAGCCCAGAATCATTGGGATTTGTACCTTCAACAGATAGCAGGGGCCTTGAGGGCGTCAGTAAACCGTCAGACTGGCTATACTGCAAACAAGCTCATGTTGGGTAGGGAAGTAAATACCCCAGCGCATTTAATGTTCCCCCAATTCCAAGCTAAATGTGATACCCCAGAGAATTATGTTGCCACCCTAGTCCGTTCCCTACAGAAAGCTCATGACACGGCTCGCGCGACATTAAAGACTACCTCTAAACGGATGAAACGCGATTATGACCTTAGGATTCTCGAGCATGCATATGCGGTTGGCGACCCCGTGTATATTCTCGACTCTGCAGCAATTAAGGGACAATGCAAGAAATTAGGACCTCCGTGGAAGGGCCCTGGGATAATAGTCAACAAGCTCTCATCTTATCTCTATAGGGTTAAACTTAGAAATGCGTTCATGGTCCTCAATCATGATAAATTGAAACCATGTAGGGATAGAACACTGCCGATGTGGATCCGCCGTTGGAAGGAAAATCCTGAACCAGCTGAAACATCGGATGAAAAAGTCTATTGTTTCTGTAGAAAACCATACCAAGGCCACTTTATGATCCAAAGTGATCACTGCGATGAGTGGTATCATGGGGCTTGCGTTGACATTACGGCATCAGACGCGCTGGATTTATCTCAGTACAAATATCCAGATTGTCTGCAAAAGAGGTAATTTATTTGCCCTAACCAGGGGTGGGGGGTGCTGATAACGAAGTCTATTTGTGTCGTTTCAGTTATGAATTCTTCCTTTTACCCAGAGAAATGGAGTGTGATTGTTGAGAATAATCTCAAGGATGTTGAGGCTGCTACCGAGGCACAGCGCCTCTTGCCTGTTGGAACCGTGCTGGACCTCCTAATCACTAGCAGAGACCATCGCCGCCGTGACTTTGTGTTGTTGGGTCAAGCCAGGCTGGCCCGCAGCAGAGATGACAGAGTTTGGTTGCGCAGTGCAGCGAAGGATGCAAGGGCATCTGGTTTGTGGGAGGATGGGTGGATCGACGCTCACCTGAGTCGTGTTGGGAGAAGGCCTACCGTTAGATGATCAGATCAGACTATACCCGTAGCTGGGACATGTCAGCAGGATATTCGTCAGGGTGATCCACGGTATACCACCGTTAGAGTGGATTTTGGGGCAGGTGCTGAAGGGACGGAACTCCCTTCCGTGGAACAAGAGGAGATGTTGTTGGCTGGAGGGGATTTGGCAGAGTCACCAGATGTGAGCATTGGTGAGGAGCAGTTGCTGCTGGAGATAGACTCCACTTTCCCAACGGACAACACAGGTGTGATTTCCCAGACCTCTGTCGACGTCAAGGAGCACAGTGAGCAAGTGACAAGACCCAAGGAAAGACCTTCTTCGTCTCAGCCGGAACGTCGCAGATCGTCTCAGCCGGAAAGTCGCAGATCATCTCAGCCGGAACGTCGCAGATCCCCTCACTCAGAACGTCGCAGATCCTCTCACTCAGAACGTCGTAGATCCCCTCACTCAGAACGTCGTAGATCCCCTCACTCGGGACGTCGCAGATCCCCTTACTCTGACCGTCGTAAATCGTCGAAGGAGGGTAGGTGTGTCCAGGACCGCCTATCCCCACGTCGTACATCCCAAGATCATGGTAGTTCTCGTCGTGACCGTAGGAGGAGTTATAAACATCGTAAGAGCGAAGTGGAGGGCAGCTCCCATTCAATGCCAAGATCTAAGAAGGCCAGGGTAGAGACCGCTTTGGTACCCAGAGGAAGAGGTGTGACGGTTGAGATACCAATGTTGAGCCCACCAAGACCTGGTAGTACCCATGTTATCAGCACTCCATCGGGTGGGGCACAGTGTCCCATTCCCCAATGCAATCATCTGAACAGCAGGACTCATGCGTTCGCCACTCATTTGCCGTTGATTTTCCAGGAGGAGAGCTCTGGTCAAGACGTAACCAGGAGAAGGATTGGTGCTCTTACCATGGTGGCTCAATGGTTGCTTGGGTGTCGAAGCAATCTGGATGATTTGGTGACGTATTTCCAAATGCTGAACGTTCTGTCCACAGTCGACAGCTCGCCTAATCAGTTACAGCAGCGTGCTATGGCCGAAGTGTGCCTTGAGCTTGAGAGGGACTCACCTACTGACTCCACCATCTCTGTTTCTAGTACTCATCCTGGAATCCTTGTCACCTGGGGCGTGCTTCTTCAGTTACTGTCCAGAGTACAACCACAGACCCATATTGCATCCTTAAGGACCCTTTATCGTCTGACGGAGGAGGATGAGACTATGTTGCCAAAGCTGCTATTGCTTTTGACAGCCACTGTCACCTAGACAGATGTCGGAGAGACTTCAAACTACCATCTGATGCCAGTTTGCAGCAGATCTGTAGCAAGGCGAGACCGGACGATGAACACAAGGTTGATCTGGAGGGTGTAGTAGCCAACTATTGTGACCCCGAAACCTATCCCAGCGTTGGGGAGATTCGAAGACTCACCAGTCAGGGCTCATTTGTGACAGTGGGGCTTCATCCCATGAAGACCATTACTGAGAAGCAGCTACAACGCCTTGAAGAGTTGGCAGCACTACCTGAGGTCTCTGGTTTAGGCGAAGTCGGAGTCGACCATACTGAACCTATCAACACCTGGGCCGACCAGACAGCCAGGCTGTCTCGGGTCCTCAGATGCCGACCCATTGATCCCAGAGTTTTGGTGCTCCATTGCAGAGGAATGAAGAATGCTGACAGTAGTGAGGCATATGACATTCTAAGATCATCGTTGGCATTACACGTCGGTGTTACACAGTTGATTCATCTTCATTGTTTCAAGACTCCCGCCGGGGTCGGTAACATTATTTCATGGAGATTGATCATGAAATCTTTTCTACGGTCATTCTCTCCCTTCCGCTGATTCAAGAAGGGCAGTTGTCAGTTTATGGCGAAAGAATGTGCACTGTACTGGTTAACCGCTTACGTATAAGCCTGCCCAGGAAAGTGTTGATAGGTAAACTGACCGGCTCAAAAATGACCTAAATAGTGTTGACTGGGCCGTAAAACTCGAATACAAACAAACAAATCATTGTTTCAATGGATCTCCCGCTGTAGTCACAAGGTGGTTGGAAGTTTTTCCGTACACATATTTTGGATTTGCCAAGATGGTGGGGAGCTTTACTGGTGAATTGGCACAGGCGGTCAGGGACTTGCGTGAATCCAGACTTTTGATTGAGACTGATGCCCCTCATTTCGATTTCAACAGAAATCGGCACAGTTCTCCGTCGGTGATTGGGATGGTAGCGGCGGAGTTGGCCAAGATCCGAGGTGCAAACTGGAAAGCTATTCTGGCAGTTTGTAGAGACAACGCATTGAGGTTGTACAGAGATAAGCGAACTCCCAGCCTTGACTAGAGGAGTTTGAGTAAAGGATTTGGGTGCCAGGTGCTCAATTCCGATACTCTAAATATCCAGCCTGACCTGAACTTCCAGTACAACTGTCTATGGAGATATAACATTACTTCGTCATTCCCCCAATGATATTTGGGGCGTAAACAAGTCCCTGGCCTCAGCACATGACTATGGTACAACGCACATGACTATGGTACAACGTACATGACTATAGTACAACGTACATGACTATGGTACAACGTACATGACTGGTACAACGTACATGGCTATGGTACAACGTACATGACTATGGTACAACGTTCATGACTGGTACAATGGTACAATATACGTGGCTTTGGTACAACGCACCAGAAAGTGTGGTCCAATACAACCTGACCTATTCCATAGCTCTGCACATGCCAGTTGGCATCTCTGTCCGTTTGGTACAACGATGATGTCCACGTTTCCAAGAATAAAGTGGGGGAGAGTGTAGTGAGATTCGGTAATTAGTCCCAACTCTCCGGTAAGCTGAGTGTCCCACCGGTAAATTGGATGACCACCCTTGAGTATAGAGGGCGCTGTTCCCGCATGATTGGATGACGTTTGCCTTCGTTGCTATGCTGTCTCGAGATCTCTGGGGAAAACAGTGTTGATGCTAACTCCTGATTGGTCAAGAAGTAAACGCATGGGGCCGTGTGCAGAGCGGAAAGCGACCTACTTCACTCTGATATCTGGTAGTTGAAGAAGAAGACGTAGACATTGACCGTTGTTCTAGGGACATACTTTCAGTGAGTATTTTAGCTTATAGGTCCCTGGAAATCACTACATACTTACTGAACACTCGAGTTGTTCCCCATCAAAGAAGAACTTCGTTCCTGGCCTAAAGTCTGTAAAATATTTACACAAATCCAGAGGGGTGTCGTCCTGAATGTTAAACTTTTTATCAATTTCCACTAGTTAGGGCCCCGCACTGAAAGTGTGGGTGCCCTATAGTAATCACTCTGTCTGTCTGTCCGTCTGTCCGTCCTCAAATTTTCCTACTCCTCTGATAGCGCTGTCGGGGCCCTAGTCAGTTTCACTGAATGTTTGCATAAGCCAAGCCTTGTTGGGCGTAGTTTATCTTCTATTTTTATAGCTATTGAATTCGAGCAGCAAGAGCACCACTGTCACTCATTAATGTCAATAACATCGTAGTGGCATACGTGTTGATTATTGCATTATTGGATGCAAACAGCATCAATAAATCCAATGGTCAAAACAGCGAAAAACATGACGACATTCATGTTGTTGCTTTCCACCTCAAGGACTCTGCACAGGATCGCTTATTATTTTTACGTGAGCTTTGTTGGAAAAAAAATCTGTTCATTTTTGCCTGGATCAAATTAAAATCAAAATCGACAGGGAATTAATGCTAATTTAACGTTTATATAAAACTTGATTAAAAACACACAAATGAAAGGGGGAAAAGAAAATGTAGACCATATAGCATTCAAACAAAAATGATCGGTCCCTATGGCGGAGGTGTGTCAGTAACTAGCCAATCAATGACTAACATCTAGAACGTCTACTGGTCAATGGGAAGCAACTCTGTAATGACTGGTGCATTGATGCATTGACTGAGTAGGGAGTCTTAATGTGATCTCTCCCCCTCCCCTCGACGGCTTACTCTACTGAGAGCTAATCTTGGTGCTTTTCGTACGTTTGTTCGATTTGTGCTTGTTTGGATCCCACCCCCGATGGTTTACTCTACTGAGAGCTAATATTGGTGCTTTTCGTACGTTTGTTCGATTTGTGATTGTTTGGATTTGTCGACTAAAACGCGAATCAAAGGCGGCGTCTGATCTGAGTCTGTACTGTTTGCATATGTCCCATTTTATGGGACGCTAAGCTAAAATAGGCTTTATGGTTTACTCTACTGAGAGCTAATCTTGGTGTTTTTCGTACGTTTGTTCAGAATCAGAATCAGAATTAGTTACTGGTGATACGTCTGAACGTCAATCTTTCACCAGGACCTGTAGCTTAGGAAGTTAGTACCTAGCTCTCACCAGAGAACTAAACTTATCAACACTATCCTTGGCATCCTCAGCGTAGGACACAAGGGAGTCAGGAAGAGCATTCCAATCTCTTATAGTCTACGGGAAGAAGCTACTCTTATAAATGTCTGTTCTAGAACTGGAAACCTGAAAGGCCAATGAATGATGATATCTGCAGCGGCTATTTGAGGGAGTAATGTCATCTGTAGGTATACTGGCCTTACTTGTTAGACCTTTGTAAAATAAAATAAGTCTGCCATCTCTCCTCCCTTTTTTTTTTTTTTTGAGGGATTCCCATTTAAGCTCTTCAAGAATGCCAGTCATACTCCCAGTTTGATAACTATAATTCTCTGATACGAATCTAGCTGCTCGATTTTGAACCTTCTCAAGTTCATCCTGAAGAAGAGCGCTATCGGGGTCCCAAACCGAACTACCGTACTCCAGAATTGGGCGAACCAGTCCCTTATATGCCGTTTCCTTTACGTCTTTTGGGCATGGAGATAGGTTTCTTCTCAAGAAACCAAGGGTTCTGTTTGCTTTTGTGTAACATTACTAATATGTTTGTTCCATCTTAAGTTATTTGTAGGAAGCTTGGATCTTATTGATCCTTTTCCTAGTAAGCTGCATCATATTGCATTTGATGGGCTGAAATCTCATACCCCATTTTCTTGCCCAACATCCTAATCGATCAATATCCTTTTGAAGTTTCAATGTATCCTCCGGGTGCAAGATTTCACGGTAACAAACACAGTCATCAGCAAAAAGTCTTATTTCAGATTCGATATCCATCGAGATATCATTTATATATATATATATATATATATATATATATATATATATATATATATATATATATATATATATATATATATATATATATATATATATATATATATATAACCTTTTTTGTGGGGTGTGAAAAAATTGCGGGGTGTTCATACCACCCCGCATTTTCTCATGCCCTGTAGTGGATTCAGGGCATCGAGTTTACTTTCCCTAGGTTGTTGGCTAGCAACACGGTTTTGTAGCGATTATATATATATGGGGTTTCACGGTAGTCTCCCTTGTGTCGGTTAGCACAAGAGCGTATTTAACTTCAAGATAAGAATATATATCACCTCGTAAACGTACCTGTAGTATATATAACACCCGACAACAAAACTCATTTAGCTGTGGGTGGTATCGATTTCTTGTTCTGACGGCCACATTGCGCAGCAAAAGATAACAGTTTGGAAAATGTTCTCCATCGAAACGTAATTATGCAGTGCGTTTACAACTTTTGTGGTGGTTTTGGATTTTCGGCATTTTTATACTATTTGACTTGTTTGAGCTGATCATTAATTGGAGTTGGCCGCAAACCGGAGTATTTGGAGAAAAAATACTTGCCAATCCGTTGCAGAACTTGTCATCCTACCTCAAAATATTACAGTGTCTCCGAAAAATGAAAATAAGAACAGGGAAATAGACCGTTACATCGATCATAATTATTATTTGCTTTAGCCCCTTTTAGTACCCAATGGAATCTTCCTCCTTATATATAGCAGGAGTCCATTTCAAAATTTAGGGTGGACAGGTTGTGTTTTCTTCAAAAAATATTTTGAAAATGACTGAACTTTAAGCAACCTGCGGAGGCCCTGATCAGACGCCGCGTTCTGTGATGTCTGATCTGGGCCTGCACTGTTTGCCAGGATAATCGTTTTGGGGTTTCTGGTACATATGGGTTAAATTTTACTCAAAATAATTACAT